>CM055265.1:206484106-206649254 GCA_029237695.1 Conchocele bisecta | reverse complement strand
CTGTGAAAGACGTAGTAAACGTGACCTTTAATGTAGCGCTCGCAATTGGGACCCGAGATTATCTAGTTAAAGCTGGAATTCTACCCGCTAATATATGGAAATAAAATGGCTACGCTCGCAGTAATAGTAGGTGGTGCGATGGTGAACGCATTGGCTTTCAGCGGTAGCAACTCTTTCTTCTCGAAACTGAAAAGCTCGGACGCGGATGAGGAGAGAAAGCGTCACGATTTAGCTATAGAACAACTCAATAGCGCAAAGGAAGCATGGTCGGAAAAACGAATCAGTCGTCTGGACTGTCTCAACGAAGATCTTCGGCGCCAGAATCACGCCGTGCAAACTTTCCGGAACGTTGACGAAGCCATGCGCGAATACGCGCGGGTATATCCGCATAAAATTCTCGCGCCGCTAGATCACGAGCCCCAACTTTCAGATTTCTATGTACCGTCAGAGGCCCAAAAAGACCGCGAGATCGCGTTCATCGTCGTGGGAATGGGTGTGACGGGTCTCGTCAGCTACTACATTGCAAAAACAATAAGCAAGTTAGCGAACACGTACTACAGCCCCCGCGGCTACTGGAAGGAGCTCGCGGCCATCAAGAACCTCGCGGCGACGACCAAGGTTTCCGTAAACGCAGCCAAGGAATGGCTCAAGAAGCAGGCCATCTGGCAGATCTATTTGCCCGCGCCTCACAATATTCCGCGCCCGAAATTCGACGTGCCGGTGCCGAACGAAGCTCACCAAGCAGACCTCCTATTTCTCCCTCACGATCGCGTCGGTCGCAAGACGTACAAGTACGCACTGACAATCGTTGACATATAAGGGGGCTGAGCCACTGGCCACTAAAGAGTCTAAGGAGGTGCCCGAGGCTCTTTCCCGAATATATAAGAGGAGTCCTCTCAAATGGCCGAATCTTCTCCAGATCGATCCCGGCCGCGAGTTCATGGGCGCGGTCTCTCAGCTGTTGTCTAAGCACGACGTTTCTGTCAGACGCGGCCGCGTCGACATCCACCGGGACAAGGGGATCGTGGAGCGATTCAATCGAACCCTGGCTGAGAGGTTGTTCGGGCACCAATATGCCAAAGAGCTTGTAGACCCTCATACGCGATCGACCGAGTGGGTGACCAGGCTGCCCTCCGTGGTCTCCGCACTGAATGGAGAGGTGACCAGATTGATCAGCAAGAAGCCCGTAGATGCCATCAAGTCTAAAAAGGTGACGAGCAAGCCCTCCGCCGTCTCGCGCGGGCGACCCGTTGGTTTAGAGGAGCAACGACTTCCATCTGATGTTGGCGTCCGGTACCTCTATCAACCGGGAGAGCTCGAGGGTGGCCGCCGCCGCGCGACTGATCCCGTGTGGTCTCTCAATGTATATCGTCTAGATCGATCTATTATCAAACCCGATGAGCCCCTGCTCTACTATTTGGCTGATGGTCCAGCGCGCGGTTTAGTTCGCGAAGAACTTCTCGCGGTACCTTCTGACACCCAGCTACCCCCGGATCGTCAGAGTCTTTAGTATTCTCCCCTTTTTTCAGAGTCCTTTTTCTTTTTTACCTATGCTATAGGCTCGGTGTGTACCCCGTCTTCCAACACTCTCCTCTTGTCGTAGTACGCCGACAACCCCAACTTCTCCTGCTTGTACGTCTTCATCACCCCGTTAACCATTCGGAATCCCCTGTTCTCCGCCATATCCCTACCCCCTTCGAGAGCACTCTTGTACCTTCACCAAGTCAGATCGTTAGATCTCTTCGACATCCCCTTGGCCGAGTGCTTAGCTTTTCCTTCACCGCTCACGTAGTAACACTTGCTGCACAGAGCGATGGCTCTATCCCCTTCGAATTCCAGCTTGAACAGCCCCGGAGTTCTGTTGCTCCATTTATCCTACGCCAACCACTCGGCCTTCTCCTTATTGAACTTTCTCTTCATCTTCTTTCTCACCACCTTCGCCAGAGTCTTCTCCGACAGCGCGAAGTACATGCTGTCAGTGTTCATCTGTATAAGTTCGAAATCTCCGCGATCCACGTACTTGTCCAAGAAGTCGTAGTAGAACTCCAGCATCCGGAGCTTGGCAACTGGTAGACCGCTATGCCACACTGAAACGGTCTGTTGATCACCACTCGAGTCTTCCTGCTCGATATCTCGTAAGCCTCCCCAATCTCCTCCAGGTCTTCGAACCACGCCGACCTCAGTGCCCGATCGACAGTCTTCTCATCCTTCGTATAAGTGGTGTTCATGTGTCTCTCTTGTGCCCCTATCAGCTTGCCACAACACGCATTGCCAACCAGTTTGAATATCTCCGCCAACACCGCCTTGCTCTTGTCGACGTCCCCCGTCCGTCTGGCGGCGGTGACCTCTTCCACGAACCATTGAAACGGTTTGCCGGGCGTGTAGTCTATCACCCTATGCACTGCGGGGTAAACAGAAACATCGTCGTGCTGGCTCTCTTTCCGACCATCACCTTATTCACGGTGGCCGCCAACTTTTCGACAAGGTACCGCTTGATGAGATTCTGGTCGTACCTGCTGCAGTTGAACCCCACCACCGGGACTTGGTCGATCCATGAGACGATCTTCTCTCGCTGAGGTTTCGACAGCATCTCTATGTCGGTCGGCAGATACTTCTTCCTAACACCCTCCCTGATGGCTTTACCTCTCCTCTGCAGCTCGGTCACGAACTTCTCGACCAGTGTGTAGGGGTCTTGTTCGCAGATGTGTGTGATCCCCTCGTGCATCGTATCCCCCAACGACACCGATATAGGGACGAGCTCTACCTTGAAGGTCAGGTCTTTGGTGGGTCGCGTGGTTTTCGACTTGTCGAGATACGCCTCGAAGTCGTAGACTATCTGGTGAGGATACAGAGTCGTCTCCTCCTCGCGCGGCGATTGTGGATAGTGGGTATTCACCTCATTCAACCACTCGCACTCCCACATCACCACCAGCTCGTAACCCGCCTTCCTTATCTTGGCGTCTTGGATTTTCGTCCTCCTGTACAGTGATCTCGCGTGACCTCTCCTGCAATGCGTCGGTGGACACCCGTGCCAGTGACATCCGTGAAACTGAAACAAGGTCTTGATTTCGTGACAGTAGCCGCCGGATCGCCGGCCACCCACCTCTCCCCGCCGTGACCGCATCTCGCGTGATGTATGTGCTTTCCCACCTCTCCTCTTCTCTGCTCAACCATTGAATAGACACCGCGCTCGCTGACCCATTGGGATAGAACGCCTTCTCGTATGCCGACTGCGGTCTCTCTACCCTCTTACCTGGACATGTCACCACGGTCTTTCCACCCATGCAGGTGGTCGTGTGCCTGTGTATGTTACACGACTTTGTGAACCGTTGTTGGCATCCGGAACACCCGTACTCGTTCGTCATCTTGCGGAGGTTCGTTATGAGGAACGAGTGACCTCCAAACATTCCTATCGTCATTGTCTTCTCCACAACCGCGTCGTAATTTGCCGGAGACTTCATTAGGTACCACACTCCGTCGGCGGTGGGCTCGTAAACGCGAATGCCCAGCTTGAAGCGCTCTTCTACCTTATTAAGAGAGTCCAGGGGGATTCCCTTACTACCCGGTCCGTTATCGTGACCGAGGTATTCGCGAGCCAGAGCTCGTGCCTTCCTACAGCACCCGTCGGGTCTCCCTCCACGATGGATGGCTATGCACCTAAACAGACACAAGTAGTCGTCGTACGTGTCGACGGAATACATTCCCTTTTTCTGTCTTAACTAATCGGGGAGTTTTCCCGCTCCCATGAGAAGTTGTTGCGAATCGATGATCATCTTCACCTCGACCGATATCCAACGAACGAAGGTCCATTTTGTGTTTGGTCTATCGACTTTGTCGATGTCCATTCGACCTCTCTCTCTATCGGATATCCAACTCTCGGCTTTGGCGATCTCGTTTATCCACGGACTACCCTTTGATTGTTTGTGATATATCATCGTTTCGTCGGTCTCGATGTTCCTAATACGATACGAGCACGAATACCTCAGATAGCACGCCGTGGTCATCTCTGGGCGAATTTTATTCATTATGCGATTAGCGATCTCCCCATCTACCCCCCTCTCGAAAGTCCATACTATCTTCCTCCTACCCCTATCAACAGTTTCCTTAGCTTCGGCATATTCGGTGAGAACCCTGGGACCCTCCTCCACCAAATCTCTGGCGAGCTGTCTCCTACTCTTAGGAGGTCTCCCCACCAGGGGCCTTGATAAATCAAATTATTGTAGTACGCTTTGTATAGTGGTTTTTTGCGCGCGCTGGGATCTTCTTTTACACGCTGCGCGTAAGCGGTGGCACTCAGACTGGCCGTCGTCTCGTTCTCCAATTTCTCGGTGCGTTTTTTCGGGTCGGCAGGCAGTCGTCCGGTCGAAACCGCACGCCGCAGCCTCTCCTCGTAGACGACGGCTCGCGCGTCACTTATCCTATCTGCTATATCTTTCTTGAGTCTCAAACCTCTTAGGGAAATTCCCCAACTCTTAGCTTGCTCTCTCATTTGGTTTACGGTAGACATTATACTGAGTATAACCAATGGAATTCTTGTCTCTAATAGGGTGTAAGTTGCCAATATTTATGACAGATTGTCATATATATACTGAGTATAACCAATGGAATTCTTGTCTCTAATAGGGTGTAAGTTGCCGATACTTATGACAGATTGTCATATATATACTGAGTATAACCAATGGAATTCTTGTCTCTAATAGGGTGTAAGTTGCCGATATTTATGACACATTGTCATATATACTGAGTATAAACAATGGATTTCTTATCTCTAATAGGGTGTATTTTACCTTCGCTTCGTGGTCGTGTGGGCTAGGGCGCCACTCTATGGAGACGTATGTTGTGAGTTCGAATCTCGGCTGGACCTAAAACTTTTCTATTTTCTTTATCCTTACAACTGCATGCCAACGGTGTTACTATCCTTACGCTCTAGTAAATATATGTTCTCGTGGTTGCTGAAAAATATTTTTCCATTCTTCTCATACATACACGCCGAACAGTGGGGGGAAGTAGGCGTGTTTTGAAAAAAATAATTATGCTTACTCCCCCCTTTGTGTTTTGAAAAATTAAAATTATGCTTATTCCCCCCTTTGTGTTTTGAAAAATTAAAATTATGCTTACTCCCCCCTTTGTGTTTTGAAAATATAAATTTGTGCTTACTCCCATTCTCATACATACCTGCCGAACAGTGGGGTAAAATCCGAGTAGTATATGAGAGTCAACAATGATACAAGATCCGTAGGAAGGTACCGCGCGTAGCGGGGGGCCGTCCGTAGGAACTTATATCATTTTGACTCTCATATACTACTCATTTAAGTATCCATTCGCTAGAAAGTTGAGGATCTGTTATTCTCCGCAAAGACATACTAATCATTTGGGTATTACGTTTTTATTCAGTGGAAGGTAATGTAGATTATAGTCTCTACACCAAGCAATGCATGTGAATGAGTTTTGAGGTTCGTGCTGGATTAGTGTGTTAGAGGATGGTGTAGGATAGAAGTGTTATAAACACAATATGTGTGTATGCATGCGTGTTCATATTAGTAAAGTAGTAGATAGTCAAACATTGCACCAGCATGGCATAGTTATGCTACATTTATGATCGCCCTTGCACATATACATAAAGTGAAAAGTGTTGCTGTAGTACGTTATCTTCTTATCACACAAGCTGTGATTGGAATGGTAGCTACACGTGTATACATATGGATATAAAATATTTCCTGTACGTACATTCTTATATGCATCCGCTAGTAACACATTTAATATATTCGTAACTTATTAACCATTTCAGCGATTTAATAACAGTTGGCCACAATGTGTCTACGGGTTGTGCTTTGTTCAGATACACGTCATGTCTGAACACACAAGGACTTGCATTCGACTTGTTCTTATTATCAAAGACTTGCCAGTGATTTGTGTAGTGATAGAGATGCCCCTGTGTTTTATACACCCGTTTGAAATAAAATGACATATTATATACATGTATATATATATTCACCTTGTACAGGCCGGCGGGTTGCAGCCGGTCAGGCACAGCTTGTCAACGAAACACTTGGATGGACCATACACATTCGGTATGCATGTTTATCACAACAAGACGAATAGCCATATTGATATTCAAACTGTTCAGGTTAGTTGTCTCCCATTAGGTACAGAAATCAGCTTTGGCAACCTGACTAATATCATACTTTAGGAATAGGAGTTTTAAGTGAGCTATTGCTGTATTAAACGCACGGAGTAGTTGATACTGTAGTTATCATATACATAGTATAAGACGATTGAAACAATACATAATTTATGCTTTGTTTCACTCGTATTATACTGTTTATTAATCTGTATAAAATGGTAATACACGTACAATACTGTTATGTCATAACAGAACAGAATATACTATATTTAGAGTCGGTTACTAATGTAGCAACATGACTGAAGTCATGCTATGTACAAGGGTACAGGCCCGTAGCCAGACCTGTTTGAAGGGGGGTCGTTTCGAAGGCCTAAGGGGCCTGAGGTATCTAGGGGGGTCTAAAAAAGTGGACCTCGAGGCTAAAAAAGTGGACCTCGAGGCTGGGCCGGGGGGGGGGGGGGGTCGTCCGACCGCTCCGACCCCCCCCCCCCCGGCTACGGGCCTGGGGTACATGGGTGCATGGCTGACAGTGCCACTGTATATATTCGTAGGCTAACAGTACTATATGGCGGAAACAAACCATGTTAATAGTTTGTTTTCCTCTTTTGTTAAAAATGGTTAATGCATGTATATGTACATATTGTCATCTATAATACATGTTTACTTTGCCAGAAAAATGTCAGATTGAAAGAATAAAGAAAAACATGTCTCTCTATATTATAACCTGGCATGTAGCACTCTAGGTTTAAAGTTAGAGAAATTGACACCAGTTTAAGCATATTTGAAGCATTTAAAAGAAAACACGGAGCCTGTTGGTCACGAGATGTAAACAGAGTTTCCGTGGCCAAATAATGTAAACAATATTGGGGGACATGCATGGGCGGATTCAGGGGGGCGGGCGGACCCCCTCCCCTAAAATTCGCCGAGTAAAGATTTTTTAGAAGTTACAAGGCGAATTTATTGTTTATTGCGGGGTGCAGCCAAAAGATAAACGCGGGGCAGCAGCAGCAGCAGCATCATCTGACAGCAGCCACAACAACAACAACCTGAACTACAATCCTACGCTCGTTCGATAATATAGTCTAGTATTGCAAAATAGTTACACCCCCCCCCCAACCCGAAATCCTGGATCCGCGCCTGACATGACGAGGTTGGTCCCACAACATCCATACGAATAGTGAAAGTAGGAAAGACTGGCTGGAATTCGGTTAAATTATACAGTAAAAACTATTTGGTGTCTTTTAACCTAAACATGGCGCAACAGAAAAGGCGGCATCAATCTACATCAACACCGTTAGGGACATGGAACCAATTTAGAGAGCAACGCATTGTAGGACTATGGAACGCCAAATCTACATAAACTCAAATAATGCTAGCTTCAAATAATTAGTGCTCTCTCTAATTCTATTAGTGCTCTCTCAATTTCAATTAGTGATCTCACTAATTCAATTTGTGCTCTCTCTAATTCAATTTGTGCTCTCTCAAATTCAATGTATGCTCTTCTTTAATTCAATTAGCGCTAGCTGTAATGATAATTAATAGAGAGAGCACAAATTGAATTAGAGAGAGCATAAATTTGAATTAGAGAGAGCACAAATTTGAATTAGAGAGAGCACAAATTCAATTAGAGAGGGCACTAATTGAATTAGAGAGATCTCTAATCGAATTAGAGAGAGCATTAATTGAATTCGTGCTAACTCTATATTATTTTTGCAGAGAGCTCAAAACACATACATTTAATGCTCTCTCTAATTCAATTAGTGCTCTCTCAAATTCAATTAGTTCTCTCTCTAATTCAATTTGTGCTCTCTCAAATTCAATTAGTGATATCTCAAATTCAATTAGTGCTCTCTAAAATTTAATTAGAGAGAGCTCAAATTGAATTAGAGAGAGCACACATTGAATTAGAGAGATCACTAATTGAAATTGAGAGAGCACTAATAGAATTAGAGAGAGCACTAATTAGTTGAAGCTAGCATTAATTATTTGAGTTTATGTAGAGTTTGGCGTTCCATATAGGACAGGTGCCAGCATATTAAATACTTTTAGGGAGAACTATTTTAAGTTTTAGAAGTGCACCTGGCTTCATAATGGTTGTTCCAAATTACTGTTGAAATTATTGTTGTCAAGGGCATGGCTTAGCGAGCACAGCAAAACAGCGATGCAATAATCAACTAGAAATGTGGCCTATCGGCACACGAATGCCCCCGCTGGCAGCCAAAGAAAACGAGGCATATTTGATTATAAGCCATTTACCCGAGTGTTAAGGTTTTGAACGCACCAAGTCTGTGACCTTGACCCTGGGCTTAGTGGGGGCGGGACGAATGTGGATTTGTCACAGGGCGGTAAAGGACCATTGGAGCAATGCGTGTGTGAAATGTGAAGCAGATCCGAACCAGGAAACAGAAATTATAAGCCATTTACCCGAGCGTTAAGGTTTCGAACGCACCAAGTCTGTGACCTTGACCCTGGGCTTAGTGCGGGCGGTACAAATGTGGATTTGTCACAAGGTGACAGAGGAACATTGGAGCAATGCATGTGTGAAATGTGAAGCAGATCCAAGCAAGGAAACACATATTACAAGACATGTACCCGAACGTTAAGGTTTCATACGCACCAAGTCTGTGACCTTGACCGGAGGCTTAGTGGGGGCGCGACGAATGTGGATTTGTCACAGGGCGGTAGAGGACCATTGGAGCAATGCGTGTGTGCAATGTGAAGCAGATCTGAGTAAGGAAACAGAAATTATAAGCCATTTACCCGAGCGTTAAGGTTTCGAACGCACCAAGTATGTGGCATTGACCCTGGGCTTAGCGGGGGCGGGACGAATGTGGATTTGTCACAGGGCGGGAGAGGACCATTGGAGCAATGCGTGTGTGCAATGTGAAGCAGATCAGAGCAAGGAAACAGAAATTATAAGGTATTTACCCAGCGTTAAGGTTTCGAACGCACCAAGTCTGTGACCTTGACCATGGGCTTAGCGGGGGCGGGACGAATGTGGATTTGTCCCAGAGCGGTAGAGGACCATTGGATCAATGCGTGTGTGAAATGTGAAGCATATCCGAGCAAGGAAACAGAAATTATAAGGCATTTACCCAGCGTTAAGGTTTCGAACGCAACAAGTCTGTGACATTGACACTGTGTTTAGCGGGGGCGGCACGAATGTGTATTTGTCACAGGGTGGCAGAGGAGCATTTGGAGCAATGCGTGTATGAAATGTGAAGCAGATCCGAGCAAGGAAACAGAAATTATAAGGCATTTGCCCAGCGTTAAGGTTTCGAACGCAACAAGTCTGTGACCTTGACCCTGGGTTTAGCGGGGGCGGCACGAATGTGTATTTGTCACAGGGTGGCAGAGGAGCATTTGGAGCAATGCGTGTGTGAAATGTGAAGCAGATCCGAGCAAGGACACAGAAATTATAAGGCATTTACCCAGCGTTAAGGTTTCGAACGCACCAAGTCTGTGACCTTGACCCTGGGCTTGGCGGGGGCGGCACGAATGTGGATTTGTCACAGGGTGGCAGAGGACCATTGGAGCAATGCGTGTGTGAAATGTGAAGCAGATCCGAGCAAGGAAACAGAAATTATATGGCATTTACCCAGCGTTAAGGTTTCGAACGCAACAAGTCTGTGACATTGACCCTGTGTTTAGCGGGGGCGGCACGAATGTTTTTTTTTTTCACAGGGTGGCAGAGGAGCATTTGGAGCAATGCGTGTGTGAAATGTGAAGCAGATCCGAGCAAGGAAACAGAAATTATAAGGCATTTACCCAGCGTTAAGGTTTCGAACGCACCAAGTATGTGACCTTGACCCTGGGCTTAGCGGGGGCGGTACGAATGTGGATTTGTCACAGGTTGGCAGAGGACCATTGGAGCAATGCGTGTGTGAAATGTGAAGCAGATCCGAGCAAGGAAACAGAAATTATAAGGCATTTATCCAGCGTTAAGGTTTCGAACGCACCAAGTCTGTGACCTTGACCCTGGGCTTAGCGGGGGCGGCACGAATGTGGACTTGTCACAGGGTGGCAGAGGACGATTGGAGCAATGCGTGTGTGAAATGTGAAGCAGATCCGAGCAAGGAAACAGAAATTATAAGGCATTTACCCAGCGTTAAGGTTTCGAACGCACCAAGTCTGTGACCTTGACCCTGGGCTTAGCGGGGGCGGTACGAATGTGGATTTGTCACAGGTTGGCAGAGGACCATTGGAGCAATGCTTGTGTGAAATGTGAAGCAGATCCGAGCAAGTAAACGGAAATTATAGGCCATTTACCCGAGCGTTAAGGTTTCGGGATGTACGTACGTTACGTTCAGTTACGTACGTTACGTACGTACGTTACGTACGTTACGTACGTTATGTACGTTACGTACGGTACGTACGTTACGTACGTACGGACGCGGGTAACACTATATGCCCCCCTCACCATTCGGTGGCGGGGGCATAATAATGGAACTCCGGATGTCACTAATGAGTACCAGTGAAGCATCAAGCTACTTAGAATGTAATCAACACACAACGCATTGAAACAGTGCGAATGAATAAAGCATCACGCCACATACATAGAAATGTAATAAGACGGGTAGAACTTAGAATGTCAGCAGCTAGCAAGCATCAAGTCACATATAATTTTAATAAGACGGATATAACTTAAAATGTCATCAGCCAGCAAGCATCAAGCCACACATACTTGTAATACGACGGATATAACTTAAAAGGTCATCAGCCAGCAAGCATCAAGCCAAATATAATTATGGCGGATATGACCTTCCATACTATTGATGCAGTACTTGTAAATTATATACAAATAAAATAATTATTATATGTTTAAACCAAACCACCTAGATTACAGTCATAATGACATGCGTCATAACAAATCGTGGCTCATTGGTCACGCGTTCAATACTTCATTATATACGGCTTGGTGTATACCACGGGAGTTGGTCCAATCATAGGAATGCCTAGTATACAGTGGAACTTCCCTAAACCGAACACCGAGATAATATATGTGATCTCATTTTGAAAGGTTTCTTGGTAGCGCATCTCAGTTAATAATGCATTTTCATAAGTGACAATATGTCACAGAATAGTCATATTCCTGACTTACAGTGGAACATCTCTAAACCGGACACCCTGGGGACCTCCCAGGGTGTCCCGTTTAGGGAGGTTTTACTGTAGTGTTATAATGGTATATGCCATATGACATGGAAACTGCATAAATAACAAGTTTCATTACCCACCCACAAAACACGTACTGTACGGTAACCGGGTATGGAAGGTGTTCGAGCCCACCCTTAAATATAAGCCGAAACGAAACGTTGAGTAACGTACAATACGACAACACGTGGGCGGGATACCGGGATTATTTTCACTGTTCTTTTATGTCACAATTAGCCGAGTCGTTCAGCTGTACATTGTGCATTGCCCATGTGGTGAGCTGTGTGGATCTGGTCAGCATCTACATCGCCAACTAATCAGATTTGGTGATATAAATTGGTTTGTGTCAAATCCACAGGTGACAGAAAAAAGTCAACTCATATAGTCTCGCATTCTATAGAAAAAATAATATTAACCCTTTGAACCGGAAAGCCAGCTGTTATAGCTGTTTATGCAAACAGTGCAGATCCAGATGAGCAGGTTCGTAACGAGCCGTCTCATCAGGAAATGCACGTTTTGAAAGTAATTTCCATTTTTTCGAGAACAAAAGGTACCCCCTTTCATAAATGGACTAGGCTGCAAATCATTTTGCGACGATTGGATTCGTTGCACAATTAAGATATCAAAATCCATTCCAGTTACTTAGGTGTGAAAAGGTTAACTAGAAGACAATGTGGTTACGTGCCACATTCTAAAATGCCTTTTCGATCATAGAGCCGTCGTCTCGTCGTCACCGAAGAAGTTTTGAGTGTTTGGCGAATTGATCTCGTCCTCAGCCCACCCCATGGCATCCACCGTCATCTTCGGCCTCGTCTCAACATCGTCCCTTGGCTCTAGTGCAAGTTCACCCAATGGCGTAACGTCGGTATTGCTAGTGTCGTTGTTGGATTCAATCGTTTTCGTCAACTTGGTGGAAAGATTACTCGGTTGAAGTGCATTTGTGTCCTCTTTCTCAGATATTTTCAAGGGTTCCAGTTTGTTTTCATCAGTGTCTAGAACCTCGATAGAAAATCTAACTTGCTTAACGTCATAGTCTGGATTGGGTTCGTCATTTCGTACCGATCGTTTACCTACTGCATTACTAGTACTTGTTTTCGGTGCTAAACGCGCGTGTTTTCATAGAGATGATCCAACGCGTCGCCGTCAGTTTCATGCCGTATGTCCATTGTCGTCTGCACGGACTTTCCAGTATCGTTCTCGAAGGCGTCAGCTATTGACGTTATATTAGCGTAACCCGCACCTACATTGACGTCAATGTCACCACCATCTACAGGCGTGCCATTCTCCTCCCGCTCTAGGCCGTCGGACAACTCGTCCAGATCGTCTATCGTCTCATATATCGGCGTTTCGCAATGAGTTATCGCCGTCACGCTGGCTGTATCATTGACCGCTGACTCGCCTATGTTCCTCGTCACGTGGTCCGGTACGGCGAAGGCGGGATTCACGGTTGACGTGACCAGTCCGGCTGTGTCTGGTTGCTCCGTTTGCTCGAGATCCTGCGTGTTGACAGAACCGTTGTAGTCAGACGTTTCATCAATGTTTACCTTCAGTGACAGCGATTCGTACAAGTCGAGTTTCGTCAGGCACTCATAAAGTCGTTTGTAGCGCTTGTAGCTGAAACACGAATCATCAATAGTACAGTGATGCATTATTGTAACATTTCGCCCAGTGACAACGGGATATCCAATATTGTAGTTGTTTATCAAAAGTAACGTTTGTGGCCAGTAATATATAAAGGTTATATATATATGCAGTGGAACCTCTCAAAACCGGACACCCTGGGAGGTTCGCAGGGTGTCCGTTTTAGAGATGTTCCATTGTAATTCCGTAATTCCTGTGTACATTGCAATCATGAACACTGATCAACATCAGCGAAATTTGACAGTGAAATCGGTCATAATTTAACACATCGATGTCGCAAGGATGTTCGGTTTATAGTATAGCTTCTGATCAGATAGCACACTCCTGTAGCCTGATAACGATATATATTGCTCGTTAGAAACATGACGGACGTGTCATTAATGGAATGGCGAGCAGGAACGCACATGCTGTTCTGCATCTACACTAGCGGGAAACATATAAGCCCCATTCCTCTAGTAATTCCGTTACGGACGTTACGTTAGTTTCGCAGACTTACTGCCCCCAACTAGGTGCCAATGCAATACGCTACCTGTTAAACTGGCGGAATATGACACAGATAGCGACGATGGATGGTACCAATGCAATACGTTACCTGTTAAACAGGCGGAATATGACACAGATGGCGACAATGGTGCCTATGAGGAGGACGACCGCCATGGCAATGAGGGCGATCTCTGGCGCCCCGAGGGCCGGGCCCGAGTCATTTATGGCAGGGTCACTCCCGTAGAACAGCGCCCGTATCGACTCATACTGCAGTAGGGTCTTACTGTAATTTTGGAACCAAAATGGAAATATGTGACTGGGAGTGTACTTGAATAAAACAATGTAGATTTGTTATGTTAAATGGAAGATTGCCAGTTCGCTTTATATCTATCATCAACTCAATTGAAGTAAATGAAGAGGGCTAAGTACATTGACTTAGATCACTGTTTCTACCGACCCCTTCAATTGACTAGTGTCGACTGGAACTCGATAAATGCAGCCCGTTATTGCTAACTGTAGTTCGACAGTCACCACTTCTACAACCATACGGCAAATTATGTATGATATGTCCACATTTGTGGTTATTTGAGAGTGATTTTATGCACGCATTACATGTATTTACATCTATGTTAACCATGTAGCATCGCACAACATCGTACCTCAGTAACTGCTCCCTGGAAAGCGGTCGCCCATCCGTGACCATTGTGGAGACATGGATCATGGAGCTATAAATAGTAACGTACGTGTACTATCTGCCATGATAATGAAGAACCTACCGGTTGCATGAGAACAATTGCATTTGAATGTAATGAGTATTGTTATTGTAAGTTATCACGAGTTTTCTTTGCATGCCATTCACGACACATTGACAACAGCGCAGTGTTTGTGGGGAATCTAGTCACGTAATCGTTAACGACGATGACGAATTGCATGCCAATCTCTAACCAAATTTCTCAGACAGAGCATCCGGGTTAGCCAACATCATACATACTACACGTACCTGTGTACATGTAGTTAGTGAACACAAGAATTACGTATATCTGCTTTCGTCCCGTTGTCCATGGAAAACTACGGAGCCTCGCAGGGGACATGTATATATTTGTTGTATTTATTAATTCGTTCCCACGAAATAACAATTCGTTGGTCAATTTAACAATTTAACAATTCGTTCCCTCGAATTAACAATTCGTTCCCTCAATTTAACAATTCGTTACCTCGAATTAACAATTCGTTCCCAAGATATAAAAATGCTGTTCCCACGAAATAACAAGAACGAATTGTTAAATTGAGGGAAATAATTGTTATTTCGTGGGAAAGAGTTGTTATTTCGTGGGAACGAATTGTTATTTCGTTGAAACGAATTAATAAAACAGAATTCTACATCCCCTGCGGAGCTCCGTAGAAAACAATATGATTAAATATTGTATATTATTGCATAAAATGGTAATACATTGTCCATTGTAATTATAATACACTAGTGCAATAATACAAATGACTCCGCTACAGAGAACACATGTTTGTGATGAATACAGCGGCCATGCTTATGCAAAAATGCATGAAGTATCTAACATAGATGTCGATTTAATATGTGGCTGTGACTGGAGAAATGGGGCTTATGGGATTTGTAGCCATTGTAGATCCTAATCATATAGCACACTACTGTGGCCTGATAAAGATTTATATTCCTTGTTAGAAGGAAGACGGGTGTTTCATTGATACAATGGCGAACAGTGCAGACCCTGATCAGACTGTGCGGATGCACAGGCTGATCTGGATCTACACTGGTCGCAAAACACATAAGCCCCATTTCTCCAGGCACAGGCACATATAAACTCGTTTAATAAACATGATAAATACCGAATAATTGTTCACCCAATATAACATCGTCTATACATACCGTGTATATTGATTGCCGATGGGCGGGACTTCGTCCACGCTCTCTATCACCACAGGGCACTGCAGCAGGGCCGATATATCCCTGTCAATAATGGATATTGAAGCTCTATTGAGTGTGGTATGTCATAGTCTTAAATACGCCAATGGCCTTATAAATGGGGGCCGTTTCACGAAACTTCGTACGACTAAAATGTTCGTAAGTGCAAATTTAGGATCGTCAAATTCAATTGATCGAATTATATGTATTGAACATAGGTTGCATATGCAGACTATGCTCAATAAATTTAAATCCAATAATTGTTTGCAAGAAAACATTGTTAATGTGAAATTCACAGACTCATAGTTTTGCGCTTACGAACATTTTAGTCGTACGAAGTTTAATGAAACGACCCCCTGATCAACACCCTCCGATATAATTATCGACGGTCGTTGCTAGATTTTAAACCATTACTGGTAGATATAGCATCCGAAATGGTAATAGATATCAGTATATATATCAGTCTGCTCAACATTCGACTCCCTATCTCAATACACGGATGGTATGTATGGCGTGCCATTTTTCACAAAGACGAGTGTTGTGAGAGTTCAAACTACAGGATGTTGATGTTGGGAAGGACCAGATAAAGCCACCGACTGCCGTGTACCGCTGTAGGGACAACGGACCCACTTACCGCTCGAGTTGATGTTTGGCCTGTTTGACCGCCTCCACCGTCCATGAGGTCAGCACCGGCACAGTGACGCTCGCTACTGTCACCTAAGTAGTATATAAGAGTCATAATGATACAAGTTTATATAGAAGCCACCCCACTACGTGTGGTGGCTTCCACATGAAACTTGTAATCATTATGACTCTTATATACTACTTCTCGCGAGACCATATATTTATGACATGAGAAGATACACCCTATTAGAGATAAAAATCCCTATGTTATATTCAGTATATATATACAACATAATGGTTCTAGTTAAGTGTGCATGGTTGAAGACAGGTAGTCACGAGAGATGTTTTCGCACCGGTATTTACGAATATTGCAAACATCACCGTGCATGGATGCGAAGAGATTCCGTTTCGCCTCGCCCATGTCGACATTGTGGGGTAGGGACCAAAGCCGAGTCACTGCTATGTCCACCATGTGGTGGCACTCAGGCTACTCATCGAATGGTTAACAAGGGATTACGTGCTCGCAAGTATTATCGTTTAGTAATAATTCAAATCGGAAAGTCAGTTAGAAAGATAGAATCGATCTAATAAGTCACGGTGTTTCTACAGCATTAAAACACTGTAAAAAACATTATCAAACTAATTTTATAAAATTGAACAGAAAAAACAAGTACCAATATTATTAGAGAAAATGGATAATACAATACAATTTGAATTGCAAATTTTTAATGACTGTGTTGAAGAAGTTTACGAAGCTTACGGGGGTTATAATCCTGTATATAAATTCTATAAAATGAGAACACTAGGTGATATCGAATACATGAAATACCAGCGTAATTTATTACGCTCCGATAAAAACGTTGCATTTACAATATTATACCGGCAATTATGTCAACTATACAAGAGGCAAATACGAACATTAAGATAGATAATGCGCATCGGATATGAAACTAAGGTGTATTATACAAAAATTTTAAAACCCAACGATTTGTTTACGAACGTACATTTCTACGATATCGCTTATAAATTTATGTTGTAATCACAACAACAAGCAGACGACAATGTTTCATTTACACGTGTTATAAACATGCAAATTATGTGTCCTACCTTACACGTATATTAAGTGTCCATTTTATAGAGAGATTACACGATTACGTCTTCCGGGATGAAATACAAACACACTGTAATATATACTACACACACGGGTAGTTATAGCCTTATCGATGGTATGTAAACGGGCTATCGATTTACACAGGTGGTGTACACAGTTTATAAACACACTGTAATATATATTACACACACGGCTATTTATAGCCTTATCGATGGTATGTAAACAGGCTATCGATTGTTAAGTTTATATACGAGAAATAAACACAGTTTGGTGTCGGGACGCCGACATTAATATCTCAACAGTGAGATAAGTTTCGCCACATGTAATTCACTCTGGCCGTCTCTGCACATTATAGCGGATGGAGGTAACGATGAGGTGGGGTCCGCGGCATCGGTCCAATGATGGGGTGGAGGAGATGTGTAGTGTATCACACCTCGCTAAGTCGAAAAAATAAAAAAAATAGAAGAAATTTAAGCGAAGGCTTAGCGGGGTGGACCAGAAGGGTTTTGCTGGCGCGGGTTCAAGCCTCGGTGGAACCTAAAACTTTTTTTTTTTTTTCTTTTTAAATTGTTAATAATTTTCATAAAATTAATTAATAAATTGTTTAATGCACCAATATAATTAATTTTATAATTTTCTTTAAATTAATTATAAAATTAATTATTTTATAATTTTATAAAATATCACAATGGTGCTGTAACATTTCTTCCGACTTTATCTCCAATTTTTCCCTAAATTTATCCCAATCAGTACACTCAATTTTGGGCATGGTGGCGCGCGCTTTGATTCTTATATCATTTTTTAATTGTTCATATCTCCCCATTTCTTCCACCACGGATTCAAACTCTAAATTTGATATTTTCTTATCGGCCAACGCTTTGGACACCATAACGTCGATGGTATTTTTCTTAGACCTGGCGAGAACAGATATTCTATCATGTTTTCTACATTTTTTCTCTAGTTTTCCACCCGACGCCCTAATTACCATACACATCAACCCAGAAACGGCCGACACCGCACATAAAATCCCCGCTACAGGAACCGTTATAATGGTGGATATAGTTGAAGCTGTCCCAGCCCCACACAACACAGAAACACTCGCTAGTGCCGTGCTAGATACTTCACCCATGTTCACCGCGCGTCTATATTTTTTAGCGTTTCTTTTTCTATTTGTATATTCTCTAACTAAAATATCCTGCTTAGCGATGATATTATTCAACCTAAAATCTGAACTTCTTTCGTTAATTGTACACCGTGTTGATGGAGTGATATTGACAATTGGAAGTGTTGATTCGTTCATGATTTTCAATATATTAGTATTTACAAAATAAGTTCAATTAACAATGAGACAATAGTGGAAGAACTCTCTGGGTCACCGATTTTCGTAACAAAGTTAATAACACTACCTTTGGAAAGTCTAATTCGATCAGAACCGGAGAACGAAACCACCGTCGAACTATCTGCAGAGATTTTAGTGACTCCAACCCCCCGTTGTTCCACATCTACTACAATATTTATCGCGACCGCAGCCCACAGGTTTACCACTACCATTAACCGAGCAGACCGCCATTTGGATAACTTCACCGCGGCTGTCATAGTGATCCCCCATCCCCCACATTTATTACTCGCTTTGGCACCAAACGAATATTCATAGTGCCCCTCAACCAATGGGCCCCGCTTCTCAGCCCAAACTGTTATGGCACGTTTTAGCGTTTTCATTGTTCGCACTATTCCGGCAAGCGCACTGTTTGCGTTATATGCCTCAGTACGAATATTATAAGAGGCCTCCTCAAGAGCTTTGGTCGCGGCTATACGATCATGTTTCAGTTTATCGGAAACTTCGGTTATCTTTCCGTCTAGTTCGGTAAGTGCCGCTTCTCTACTGAGAGAGTCCTCTAATCGCAACGCATCATAAGCCTCCGTAATGGTCGCCTGGTGACCTTTTAGGGCTTTCTGAACACCCGACCGGGCTTCTTTTTGAAATTCGGTTATTTTCCCGTCTAGTTCAGCAACCGCCGCTTCTCTGATGAGAGAGTCCTCTGAGCGCAACACCTCATAAGCCTTCGCAAGGGCTGCCTGGTGGTCTTCTCGGGCTTTCTCAACACCCGACCGGGCCTCTTTTTGAAATTCGGTTATTTTTCCGTCTAGTTCACCAACCGCCGCTTCTCTGATGAGAGAGTCCTCTGAGCGCAACACCCTATAAACCTCCGTAAGGTCCGCCTGGTGGTCTTCTCGGGCTTTCTCAATACCCGTTCGTACCCCCTCAACCCCCAACCGGGCCTCTTTTCGAAATTTGGTTATTTTTTCGTCTAGTTCGGTAAGTGCCGCTTCTCTGTTGAGAGATTCCTCTGATCGCAACGCCCCATAAGCCTCCGCAATGGCCTCCTTGTGGTCTTCTCGGACCCCCTCAACCCCCGACCTGGTCTCTTTCAGAAATTCGGCTATTTTCCCGTCTAGTTCAGCAAGTGTCGCTTCTTTGCTGAGAGAGTCCTCTAAGCGCAATGCATCATAAGCCTCCGCAAGGGCCTCCGCAAGGTTCGACTGGTGGTCTTCTCGGACTTTATCAATAACCGACCGGGTCTCTTTTCGAAATTTTGTTACTTTTTTATCTAGTTCGGCAACCGCCGCTTCTCTGACGAGAGAGTCCTCTGAGCGCAACACCTCATAAGCCTCCGTAAGGTCCGCCTGGTGGTCTTCTAGGGCTTTCTCAATACCCGACGTGGCCTCTTTTCGAAATTTGGTTATTTTTTTATCTAGTTCGGTAAGTGCCGCTTCTCTGATGAGAGAGTCCTCTAAGCGCAACGTATCATAACCCTCCGTAAGGGCCTCCTGGCGGTCTTCTCGGACTTTATCAATATCCGACCTGGTCTCTTTTCGAAATTTTAAATTGTTATTTTCCGTCTAGTTCGGTAAGTGTCGCTTCACTGATGAGAGTGTCCTTTAAGAGCAACGCATCATAAGCCTCCGTAAGGTCCGCCTGGTGGTCTTCTCGGACTTTATCAATCCCCAACCGGGCCTCTTTTCTTTTGAAATTTGGTTATTTGTTCACCTAGTTCGTTTAGTTCCGTATGCGTTTCTTCACGACTTTGTGTATTCACAGCCAGGGCATATTCTCTAAGTTGTGATAGTAGACTCCTGTGAATCTCGTCCGTGGCCACCGATATAGTTTCTATTGATCAAGGCCTTTGTTTTTTGGGTAGTTAAAAAGTCGCCCTCTGTCGGGATGAATCCCCTTCTGTCGGTTCCAAATTCTTTGAATTTGTCACCCAATCGGAAAGAACTACCTGGTCCGTATATACTCATTTTCAATAATGTTGATAATATATATATTACGAACATGAGTTTAATTCTAAATAATTTTCTTAAAATTAATTAATTTGAAATTTCTAGGACGACCGAAATCGGGTAATCGTTCTTCAACTCTCGCCCTTTATCATCAAGAATAGAAATCTTCAACTCGTGGATGTGTCCCGATTCCAAAACTTTCATCTGAGGGTGTGGGAAGTCTAAGGTCAGGGTCTCACCAAAGAAACAGTCGCTAGCGGGCACGGTTTTCAGTAATGTGCTGGGAGTGCCGTCTACCGTGTTGTACGATGTGTTCACCCGATCCAGGTGCACCCCGAGAGTTTTTGTGAAGGCAAAGTTTACTGGAGTCATCCCCGTGATCGACCCCGCAACAAACCGTTCACCCTCGTCGTAAGGGGGTGAACGGTTTAATCTTAACATTGAGGCCAACCCCGGGGTGATATCTAATTTTTTATAAATCGTACGATGTCGCAAAGCCCCGTGGCTTTTTTTCGATTTCGAGAGCGGCTAAACCAGGAATCTTCTCCGCTATTAAAGCTTGGAGATCTCCGAAACCCCAAAGGCCAGGACGTAATGTGGCAGTTGAATGAATAGGGTCGTCTAAATCTAAAGGATCTACGGCTCTGATATACTCGTACGTTTTGAGGTTTTTCCACCCAACCGTGAAGGTGATTGATCTGAGGCCTACCCGGCGTTGTCCGCAGCAGTTGTCTATTAACTTTTGAAGTTCACAACTCCCTTTTTGAACATTAGTGATAGTAGCAAACATAATAATATCTGTCAATGGATACAAAAGCATTTAGCTTTAATTCTAATGCAAAGTACGCGGTCGGAGGTAAAACAAGCAAAAAGACGTTGTTAACCGCCTTGTACACCCAACCGTAACGGTTAGACCTGCCAGTGGCTTTGCCACCAATTTCCCTAACACGTTTGAGAAATATGTAGTTCCAAAGACTACTAGTCAAGATGTATTACTAAGATGGGAGTTTTCCCATATGAACTTCTGGCAGAACCAGCTAAATTTCGCTGTATGGTGCGCAACGGCCGGATGCGGAGTTTCGCATCAAGACCATTTGACATCCGAGAATATCATGCTCCGAAGTGTCTACAACTTTCACGTGTATTACACAATTAGGAGGATTCTCAAAGAACTAGGTATTCCACTGCCTCAAGACGATGGCTGGGATCCCATTTCCAGCGCATAACGACCGTAAGGCGTTCGAAAGATTGTGTAGTGAATTTGGGGTATCAAAAGACGCCGACTGGAGACAGAAAGTATACACCCCGACCAACAGTTTAGGGTTAGTTCACCTTAAAGGCTTAGTTAGTAGGGAGCGTCTGGATAAAGTTCCAGTATATTTCTCAGGGCTATGGAGCGCTCGAGGGGCCACCCCACCACCAGTTAGAAAAATGGCAACATGGACTAAATATAATTATAAGTTGAATAAGATGACGTTCGGTGCTGAAGTGCTTGGTGGACTTGCGTGTAATGATGGTGATTGTCATTGGCTGCCTACTAAAGTAGCCCATGTGGAATACCTAGACCTGGGTGATACTCCACAGATGCGAAATGCTAGGACCACATTTGTGTTAGATGAAAGCACTGGATTTACGCAGGGTGGGGTTATTCGTCTCAACGAATCCATTCGCATATACGTATGGGCAATCCTCGCCTCACAGAAGCAAACGCGCAGCGCTATTCTCGGTGCGGGAACGGACTTTGACGCACAAAAACAGTTCTTGGCACTTGTCGAGGACGCCATCTCAGCTAAGGTGGACCTCCAGAAGGCGATCCAGAATTATCAAGACGTTTTGCAGACTGCCCGCACCCCGGTAGACTACGCATTTGGAATAGGTCTTTATATGGCGCCGAGCAATATGATACTACGAGACGACCCGGTTGACGGTTACAATAATCAGATCGTAGTCGCAACCACCAATCAAAAAATCGGCCGCAACGGGTGAACGTGAACACGGGTATCTCAAGCTCCCACCCAAAGAATCGGGAATCGCGGAGTTGTAAATTCAAATAAATTTGAAAAAAATTTCATAAAACCCCCAAAACACAAAATGGATACACATCCCTCAACACAATCGAAACCCAGTACCCCAATTCGTAAATTGGATGACCATCGAGTTCCATCAACAATGTTGAAACACCAATCATCAACAATGTTGAAATTGGAAGCACAACACACGAGGAGGAGAAATTAGCGCTCGTCGTCGCCCTCGTGGCGATCGGATTATTTACGTTTTGGTTTTAGGAACTCTCTGGCGAAGAATAGTAGGAGACCGGCGATTGCCACGATTAAAGCCCAGGCATTTTTGGCTACCCATCCGGCCGTTTTTGATAATATAGATAGCAAGTAAGAAACGATACTTCCGATCAGTCCAGGTAGTGCGGCAGCCGCCTTTTCGGCTAATTTAGCCAGGAGACTGGCGAGGGCTTTTGAGTTGTTTTTTTACCCACTCCTTGGCTCCACCGGATGGCGCGGGTGCTGGTGGTGTGGGTGCTAGCGCGGGTGGTGGCGCCGCACCACCAGTGAAAGCTAGAACTATGGTCGATATAGTCATGCTGATAGCAACGAGGATGCTTGCTATCGTGATGCCCTGTTCTCTGAACAGAGTGGGAAGACGCTCACCGAGTGTCGTCTCCTCGTTCAGGACACTCGAGATTGTTTCGCGGATCCGACTTATTTGGGTGCGGAGAGCCTCACGGTTAGTAGATGCAACCTCAAAGCGAGCTTCTCTTTCGTCACGCAACGACTGCAGGCGTTCGGTGATCCGCTCGGTAGATTCTCTATCGCCACCAGCTTCCTCCAGTTTTCTTTCTTCTAGCGCGATATGTTCATCCAGCGCCGTGAGTTTGGCGAGGTTATGGACCAATTCGCCCCGGACTGTTTGCATAGCCTTATCGAGTCCCTGGAGTTCGCGAAGAGGTAACGATGGGCTATCGTTAGACAGGTCGATTTCGCTGAACGTGGTCTCCATCGCGTTAATAGTGTCGGTGGCTACACGAGGGACCTCGCTGAGCTCGACCGTTTCTATCACGGCGGCCGATTTTGCCATCGTTTCGTCGGTAGACTGTAGGGCCTCTACAACGCGGTCGGCATAATTGTTTTACCCCTCTTCCAATCTACGAATCCTAGTTCGCTCCTTACGAGTTGGCAACCGCCCGGGTTTCAGGCAATGGTGCCCAGCGCTAGGGGTTTACCGGTCCTCGTGTTGACTATTTGGGATATTTGATGCTGCTTTTAGTCGCAATCTACCGTTCAGATCAAATTTGAACTTGGAGTAGTCGCGACCGACAGATGGGACCAGACCTTTTTCTGCCAAACTGTTGTAGTAGTCGTTTACAGCTCCTTCGAGTAATTCCCGACTTTGACTAGTAGTAGCGCCACCTAATTCCCCAGATTGGATTGGAACTGGAGGCTGTATCAAGGGCGTTTCGTCATTATAATCATCTATGTCATCATCATCCGCATCGAGGTAATCGTCTCTGCCGATTTCATCCATGTCAATATCGTAATCAGCCATCTAATTTTCTTAAAATTAATTATGTATTAAAGACAAAACCATACGGGTTTAATATAGTTTCACTAAATTATGTCTTCGAGTCAATACGGTCGCAAACTCAATCCATACCGCAGACTGCGTGAGCCCCTCGGGGCAAAAGGCGTGAGACAGAGCGTCGTTATTACGAACAACCCATCGACGATCGACCAGAACCAGCAGATCTTGGTCCGCTTCCCCAACCTCGGAGCTAACGACGTCATTGTGCCGGGTACTGTTCGCCTCGCTTTCACTATTTCGCTGACGTCGACGGACGAGGACCGAACCGTCGTTCAGAACCTGGGTCGCGCCATAGTCAAGAAGACCATGATAAAGATTTCTGGTAATGAGGTGATGTCGATCGACGACAGCGACGTCTACCATTGCTATCAGGACCTGTGGAAGACGGCGCAAGAGCGCGAAAATACCAAATACCTGAATACCAAATACGCGTTATGGCTAGACATGCGAGCCAGCGACGACGAGCAAATACACGGTAGCGGACGCCAAGTTGAGAACGCTAGCGAGGGTGTGACGATCCAGATAACCAAAGAGGCGGATGGAAATGGCGCATTGAACGTGTACTTATATATAATTACAGACGCACAACTGAACATCGAAGATGGCCGATACGTCTCAGCACTCTACTGATTTAATAAAAAAATCATCTAACGATTTATTAATTGATTTTAAGAAAATTAGCAATCATTCTAACGATTTATTAATTAAGAAATTTGATAATTCTAAAGAATTAATTAAGAAAATTAGCAATCAATACCAATTCACGATTGGAGATGCCCACTCTGCCATAATATGTGGGCAGACAGGATGTGGAAAAACGGTTTTCATCCTAGACTTGCTCGAGGGCTCCTACCGCGATGCCTTTCGTCACATTGTGATCCTGTGTCCCACTGTGCGGCACAACGATACTTATCAGCGGCGCCCGTGGATATGGACCGACCCTGAGGTATACGTTATTGACCCCGGTGATAGGCTTCACGATTGGTTGCGTGGTTTATACCAAAAATTCCAGGGTGAGCCCACCCTATACGTGATTGACGATTGCAAAAAGAAGGACATGCTCTCCGAGCTCGCATTTTCTGGCCACCATGCTAGGCAAAGCGTATGGATATCCACTCAAAAGTACAACGCCGTCCTCAAGGATCTGCGCGAGCAAACGAAATGGGTCGCCCTCTTTCACTGCAAGGACCGAGACTCATTCGATGACTGTCTTCGAGAGAATGACGTTATCCCAACGCGCGAGGAGCGCCTGGAGGTTCGACAGATGCTTTCGGAAACTAGCACGCCAAGCTTTTGCTAAAGACTGATCAACCAACTGCTTAAGAAGTTATCAATTAATTTTATAATTAATTAGCAATTACTGAACAAATGCTGAACAATGCTGAACAATGCTTAGCAATTGCTGAACAATGCTGAACAATGCTGAACAAATGCTTGAACAAATGCTTAACAAATGTTGAACAAATGCTGAACAATGGTTAACAATGTTAACAATTTGGTGCTCCGCTGCGAGCTTTGTTGCGAGCATAACGGTGATCATAAGTATCGGGTGGTTGCGCTTTGCAATATGTTAAAGTGATGAGACTTGTTAGAATAGTTTAATTAATTAATTTTAAGAAAAATGAACTGCGACGAACTTCTCGATCAGCTAATAGAAGAAACCTCAACTCCGACTGCCAACATCCTGAAAGATAATGATCCGACAGAGCAATCGGAATCAACTCCAACTCCAACGGCGGTTGGTATTGGGTTGAGTGCAACGACTCCGAATGAAAATGAAAATGCGGCGCGACGAGAGCGGCTAGCTGCGCTGGTTGCTGGGGGACAATCGGAGCATTATCTCGGTAGGCGTCTCTCAGTTTTTCAGGTGGATAAGATGTCAGATGCGGAGATCGATAAAATGTTTATGCGCGATACGAATCCAAATTGGGAGCGGAGATGACAAAAACTCTCGGATCGGCGGCTATTCATTTGTACGCAACCGCCGTTAGTATACTTCTCCCCATACCAAACACCGCGGGATTGATTGATGATCTAGAGACTGACCCTTTTATAGGTCACACTCTTAGAACAGCCTGCTGCTCAATTTATCACAAAGTTTGGAATGTACTTAGCTCCGTTGACAACCGCGTTGACCACGGGTAAACACTGTCAATTTGGACATATATGCCCACGAACTATAAGCCCTAATATTATAAATGATGACACAAGACACATTTCCGCGAGAGTGACGGAGTTGAACCCGATTGCTCCAACCCAATCGAATCCGAGTGTTACTCCGCCACTGGATGACATACCGCATATAAAAAATCCCAAAAGACAGGCAGCTGGGCGGGCGGCGGCTGCCACCCGAAAAGTTAAACAAGATAAAATACTCGCCGAGCTTCGAGAGGCTAAACAGTCTTTGCAATCGGGGACGGAGACAGCAAAACATCTGAAGACAGAGTTGAGTACACCCCCAATTCACGAATTGGAAGCACACCCAAATTCTTTGAATTTGTCACCCAATACCAACTACCGTTGGAGTTGGGCGAATCCGATTGAACCCAAATTCGTGAATTGGAGTTGGGTTGTTGGTGGTGGTCTGGCAGTTGTTGGTGCCCTGTGCGTGTGGAAATACCCCACATTATCGAAAAAACAACCAGCCAGTGTTCAGAAGAAAGTTACGAAACACCAATCGCGATTGGATGTGCCCCATTTAAACATTGATCGCGACCCCTTTTATATGCAATAATTATAATGGCTGAACAAGATGGTAAAATGTTAGTGAATGCGCTTTATCACGCCGTGGTGATATCGGGTTTCAGTATCGGGTATGCTCGACTATCAAAGATGGCCCTAGGAGGATCCGCTCCCAAATTGGACCTTACTGCGAGAGACGTAGGGCTCGCGACCTTAGATGTAGCGGCCGCAGTTTGGACCCGAGATTATCTAGTTAAAGCTGGAATTCTACCAGTTAATTATATGGATAAATGGCTTCAATCGCAGTAATAGTAGGTGGTGCGCTCGTAAACGCATTGGCGTTCAGCGGGTAGCAACTTTATATTCTCTAAAATGAAAGCTCGAACGTGTATGAGGAGCGTAAGCGTCACGATTTAGCTGTAGAACAACTCAATAGCGCAAAGGAAGCGTGGTCGAAAAAACGAACCGCCCATCTGGACTGGGTTAATGAAGAGCTTCGCCGCGAAAATCACGCCGCGCAAACTTTTCAGAACGTTGAAGAAGCCAACCGCGAGTACGCGCTGGCATATCCGCACAAAAGTCTCGCGCCACTGGGTCGCGAGCCCCAACTTTCAGATTTCTATGTACCGTCAGAGCCCCAAAAAGACCGCGAGATCGCGTTCATCGTCGTGGGAATGGGTGTGGTGTGGCTCGTCGGCTACTCTATCCGATCGAGATTTTAAATTAATTATTTTAAATAACTTTTTTTATAAATATATATATATAGAACGATGTCAGTTGATGAACTTTATTTTGCTATGATTGATGTAGGCTACACTGCCCTTAAACACCGCATGGTTGGTGCAAAGGGTATGATTCGTCTGGCCAGAGATTCTCTAGAGACGTGGCGGGAGGACGAAAAAGCGGCCACCCTTTTCGCAAAGCGGATGTTAGATTCCTCCACCAATCCTGGGGGATTAGATTTTCCCAAATTCCTTCAGAACTTAACCCCCAATCGCGATTGTACTTCCAACAAAGGTTTATTATTATCGACGCAGTTACCGGACGATCTGGCTAGGGCATGTTGGAGATTGTCCGATATATTAGAATACATCGCATATGATGAACACGCGCAAACTTAATACCAAACTATCGGTTCGCCTAACGCGCAAGCTAGCGAACGCGTACTATAGCCCCCGCGGCTACTGGAAGGGACTCGCTGCCATCAAGAACCTGTTCTCCTGTTTCTCCCTCACGATCGCGTCGGTCGTAAGACGTACAAGTACGCGCTGACAGTCGTTGACGTAGTGAGTCGTGATAAGGGGGCTGAGCCGTTGGCCACTAAAGAGTCTAAGGAGGTGGCCGAGGCTCTCTCCCGAATATATAAGAGGAGTCCTCTCAAATGGCCGAATCTTCTCCAGGTCGATCCCGGCCGCGAGTTCATGGGCGCGGTCTCTCATCTATTGTCTAAGCACGACGTTTCTGTCAGACGCGGCCGCGTCAACATCCACCGGGACCAGGGGATCGTGGAGCACTTCAATCGAACCCTGGCTGAGAGACTGTTCGGACACGAATACGCTAAAGAACTTGTAGACCCTCATTCGCGATCGACCGAGTGGGTGGCCAGACTGCCCGCCGTGGTCTCCGCACTGAACGGAGAGGTGACCAGATTGATAGGTAAGAAGCCCGTAGATGCTATCAAGTTTAAAAGGGTGACGAGCGAGCCCTCTGCCGTCTCGCGCGGGCGACCCGTTGGTTTAGAGGAGCAACGGCTTCCATCGGATATTGACGTCCGGTACCTCTATCAACGGGAGAGCTCGAAGGTGGCAGCCGCCGCGCGACTGATCCCGTGTGGTCTCTCAATGTATATCATCTAGATCGATCTATTACCAAGCCCGATGAGCCCGTGCTCTACTATTTGGATGATGGGCCATCTCGAGGGTTTGTTCGCGAAGAACTTCTCGCGGTGCCTTCTGACACTCAGCTACCCCCGGATCATCAGAGTCTTTTAGTATTCTCTTCTCAGAGTTCTTTTTTTTTATCTATCCTATAGGCTCGGTGTGTTAACCCGTACTTCCATCACTCTCCTCTTGTCGTAGTACGCCGAGAGTCCTAATTTTTGTTGACAGTACATCTTCATCACCCCGTTAATCATTCGGAATCCCCTGTTCTCCGCCATATCCCTACCCCCTTCGAGAGCACTCTTATACCTTCCCCAAGTCAGATCGTTAGATCTCTTCGACATCCCCTTGGCCGAGTGCTTAGATTTTCCATCACCGCTCACGTAGTAACACTTGCTACACAGAGCGATGGCTCTATCCCCTTTGAATTCCAGCTTGAACAGTCCCGGAGTTCTGTTGCTCCACACGTCCCACGCCAACCACTCGGTCTTCTCCTTATTGAACTTTCTCTTCATATTCTTTCTCACCACCGCCTCCAGCGTCTTCTCCGATAGCGCGAAGTACATGCTGTCAGTGTCCATCTGTATCAGTTCGAAATCTCCGCAATCCACGTACTTGTCCAAGAAATCGTAGTAGAACTCCAGCATCCGGAGCTTGGCCAACTGGTAGACCGCTATGCGACACTGAAACGGTCTGTTGATCACCACTCGAGTCTTCCTGCTCGATATCTCGTAAGCCTCCCCAATCTCCTCCAAGTCTTCGAACCACGCCGACCTCAGTGCCCGATCGACAGTCTTCTCATCCTTCGTATATGTGGTGTTCAGGTGTCTCTCTTGTGCCTCTATCAGCTTGCCACAACACGCGTTGCCAACCAGTTTGAATATCTCCGCCAACACCGCCTTGCTCTTGTCGACGTCCCCCGTCCGTCTAGCAGCGGTGACCTCTTTAACGAACCATTGAAACGGTTTGCCGGGCGTGTAGTCTATCACCCTATGCACCGCCTTGACGATCAGACCGTGCTCCAGATACCACTTTAGCAGCGGTGAGTATATGATCATCTTCTTGGCGGACATTGCCCCCACGAGCTTTCTCTGCCCTTCGACTCTATTCTCCCAGTCCCGGCCAGGTAGTCCTTCATGTGCTGCGGAACCTCTTTCTCATCGACTTCTCGATTAACGAACAGCGGTGACATTTCCGAGAACTTGTCTCTCAACGATTCCGGAACCTCTATATCCAACTCCGCAAATCCGAACCACTTTTCACTCCTGACCTTCCTCACGAAACGGTCTATATACGACTGTCTTTCTGGGTCGTCACACGTCCATATCTGCTCCTCACCGCACGGCATGTCCTTCGATAGAGTAGATAGGTACAGAGCATTGGCATCGTACCCCAGCACCGCCTTGCACATCTTCTCCTCCCGACTCCCCACCTGACCCCTAATCGTCGACCTTCCAGCCTCGGCGTATCTGGAGAATACTATGGACGGACCACCGACCAATCCCTGCTTCATCATCTCGTAAGTTTCAGACTTCAGTGACCACAGCTCGGGCGTGTCCGCCTTCCCATCGATCGACCCGCGGAGTAGGTACTGAAGGGAAACACCGGGCGAGACACAGTATCCTTGAGTATATCCACGCCTCTTCCTTGTAGAACTCCGCCATTTTAGTCAGAGCCTCTAGGAACGGTCCTACATCCAAGTCGTTGTAGTGTTGCAACCATTCCTTGAACGTCTTCATCCCCTTTTCTCGGAATACCTTCTTACACTCTTTCCACTCGGACAACGACAGTAGGAACTCACCCTTCAACTTCGAGTACCACTCGGGATAGTCTGGCAGCCCCGGATGGTCGAGCTTGTCCGCGCTATCGAACCACTCGTACGGAAAGTGAGACTTTACCGTTATTTTACAGTCGTACGCCTTAACCACCGGTCGTACGTGGTACCGGGTCCCAGATACTGGATGATGTCGAGAAATTTAAACTCCGGGGTAAACAGAAACATCGTCGTGCTGGCTCTCTTTCCGACCATCACCTTATTCACGGTGGCCGCCAACTTCTCTACAAAGTACTGCTTGATGAGGTTCAGGTCGTACCTGCTACAGTTGAACCTCACCACCGGACTTGATCAATCCATGAGATAATCTTTGCTTGCTGAGACTTCGATAACATATCTATGTCGGCCGGCAGATACTTCTTCCTAACCCCCTCCTGATTGCCTTGCCTCTCATCTGCAGCTCGGTCACGAACTTCTCGACTAGCGTGTCGGGATCTCGTTCGCATAGGTGTGTGATCCCTTCATGCATCGTATCCCCCAACGACACCGATATAGGAACGTGCTCGACCTCGAAGGTCAGGTCTTTGGTGGGTCGCGTGCTTTTTGACTTGTCTAGATACGCCTCAAAGTCGTAGACTATCTGGTGAGGGTATAGAGTCGTCTCCTCCTCGCGTGGCGATTGTTGATAGTAGGTATTAATTTTATCAAAATTATCGCGTCATTAACCAATCGTCCCACTCACCACCAGCTGTAACCCGCCTTCCTTTATTGGCGTCTTGAATTTTCGTCCTCTTGTACAGCGATCTCGCGTTACCTCTCATGCAATGCCTCGGACACCCGTGCCAGTAGCATCCGTGAAACTGAAACACGGTCTCGGTCTCGTGAGAGTAACCGTCGACCGGATCACCGGCCACCCACCTCTCACCGCCGTGACCGCAGTTGGCGTGATGTATGTGCTTTCCCATCTCTCTATTCTCTGCTCAACCATTGAATCGACCTCGCACTCGCTGACCCCCTTAGGATAGAACGCCTTCTCGTAGGCCGACTGTGGTCTCTCTACCCTCTTACCTGGACATGTCACCACGGTCTTCCCACCCATGCAGGTGGTCGCGTGCCTGTGCAGTTACACGACTTTGTGAACCGTTGTTGACATCCGGTGCACCCGTACTCGTTCGTCATCTTGCGGAGATTCGTTATGAGGAACGAGTGACCTCCAAACATTCCTATCGTCATTGTCTTCCCCCAACCACGTCGTAATTTGCCGGAACCTTCATGAGGTACCACACTCCGTCGGCGGTGGGCTCGTAAACGCGAATGCCCATCTTGAAGCGCTCTTCTACCTTCTTAATATCATCCAGGGGGATTCCTTTACTACCCGGTCCGTTATCGTGCCCGAGGTATTCGCGAGCCAGAGCTCGTGCCTTCCTACAACACCCGTCGGGTCTCCCTCCACGTTGGATGGCTATGCACCTAAACAGACACAGGTAGTCGTCGTACGTGTCGACGGAATACATTCCCTTTTTCTGTCTTAACCAGTCTGGGAGTTTTCCCGCTCCCATGAGAAGTTGTTGAGCGTCGATGATCATCTTCACCTCGACCGATATCCAACGAACGAAGGTCCATTTTGTGTTTGGTCTATCGACTTTGTCGATGTCCATTCGACCTTTCTCTCTATCGGATATCCAACTCTCCGCTTTGGCGATCTCGTTTATCCACGGACTGCCCTTTGATTGTTTGTGATAGATCATAGTAGCGTCGGTATCTATGTTCCTAATACGATACGAACACGAATACCTCAGATAACATGCCGTGGTCATCTCTGGGCGCATTTTATTCATTATGCGATTAGCGATCTCCCCGTCTACCCCCCTCTCGAAAGTCCATACTATCTTCCTCCTACCCCTATCAACAGTTTCCCTAACTTCGGCTTCTTCGGAGAGAATCCTGGGACCCTCCTCCACCAAAGATCTGGCGATATCTCTCCTCTTCTTGGGAGGTCTCCCCACCAACCCTTGATAAATCTTATTGTAGTACGCCTTGTATAGGGGTTTTCTACGTGCGCTGGGATCTTCTTTTACACGCTGCGCGTAAGCGGTGGCGCGCAGACTGGCCGTCGTCTAGTTCGGGGTTTTTCGGGGTTGGCGGGCAGTCGTCCGGTCGAAACCGCACGCCGCAGCCTCTCCTCGTAGATGACGGCTCGCGCGTCACTTATCCTATCTGCTATATCTTTCTTGAGTCTCAAACCTCTTAGGGGAATTCCCCAACTCTTAGCTTGCTCTCTCATTTGCTTTATAGTAGGCATTATACTGAGTATAACCAATAGATTTTTTATCTTCAATAGGGTGTTAGTTTATATTTTATTCGTAATAAATGTACGACAGATTGTTGTAATATACTTAGTATAACTTATGGATAACTTGTCTTTAATAGGGTGTCAGTTTATATTTGTGACAGATTGTATAAAATACTGAGTATAACTTATGGATTTCTTATCTTCAATAGGGTGTCAGTTATTTTATTTGTAATAAAAGTATGACAGATTGTTGTATATACTGAATATAACATAGGGATTTTTATCTCTAATAGGGTGTATCTTCTCATGTCATAAATATATGGTCTCGCGAGAAGTAGTATATAAGAGTCATAATGATTACAAGTTTCATGTGGAAGCCACCACACGTAGTGGGGTGGCTTCTATATAAACTTGTATCATTATGACTCTTATATACTACTACCTACAATTGTTGGGTTAGAAACATAACACAATTATTATGACGATATAATAATGATTAACATTATGAGCTGATAAATAAAGGATCTTAGTATAAACATATTAAATTTAAATGTGATGTACACCAAGGTGCATGATCACGTGGTTAAAACAACAACAACGTCGCCCACTCCAAAGTAAGTATTATTTGATATTTTCCTTAATATGCAACGGATTTTGATGAAATATGGCGCAACAAACGGGTCTTCATGAGCTGCATTTTGGTGGTCCATGGAGTTTGGCACAGACTTATGTCGTTTTTGCGAAGAATCGATTTCCGTTTCACATAAATCGATTCTTCGCAATACGACAGAAGTTTGGGCGAAAATACGGAGACCACCAAATGCAGCTTAACAAGACGCGTTTGATGCGCCAAATTTGATCATAATCCGTTGCGTAATAAGAACACTATAAAATAATACGTTCTTTGAATCAGATGGATTCTGTAATTTTCAGTACTTGTTGTTGTTGTTGTTAGTACCACATGATCATACATATTGTACATGGAGTAATTCAAGAACACAACAGTTTGTACGAAGCGAAATGCCTACACGTATGTGAAAGTTTCTTATGAGATAGGACGAAGAGGTAAATACGTGTCATATTAAATCAACACACATTATTGATTATTGCATAAGTGCATCATCAGACAATGAAGCTTTACCGCTCAATTCACTTGATTTCTGTAGTTGTCCAATTTACATATTTGTTACAGTGTGAAAAACAGAGAGAGAGAGAGAGAGAGAGAGAGAGAGAGAGAGAGAGAGAGAGAGAGAGAGTATCCGCATAACTTACATAGACAGTGACTGGAGTCTTCATCTGTGGTTGTCCTTTGTCCATGGCAACAACAACCACTGCATTTATGTCACGTGATATGTCGGCGTGGCTTTCAATGCGAATTTCGCCGGATGACTCATTTATAGAGAACGGATTCGCACTCCTGAAAGGAATTCCACATACAAAGGATTTAGGGTCTGTAACATGTATTTGCATATACGGTACAAAGTACATTTATGTTTCGGGTTAATTAAAAAAAATCAAAATACCGCAAACTAGGTTTCACACATGGTGGCCATTCTACGGTGGCATAGAGGGGACATGGAAATACATTTTTACTATTGCGTGCGCACGCGATAGCTATTGCGTGCGCACGCGATAGCTACTACGTGCGCACGCGATAGCTAGCTACTACGTGCGCACGCAATAGCTATCGCGTGCGCACGCAACAGTAAAAAAATATGTCCATGTCCCCTCTGTGCCACCGTACCATTCCAATATCGGCGAGGAAACTATCAATACAGCTACGCACTACTATATCATCTGTGCTAATCTTGCCAATATTTGGCAATTGCTTTATTTCAAAATACTGGAAGATCGTTCTTCAAGTCAAGCAGCTTGATTGTAGACAATGCCAACTCGCAATCATGCAATTTGATTGTCTGAGCCTGAGCTGTAGCACAGCTCATGCTCAGGCAATCAAATTGCATGATTGCAGCTCAGGATCAGACAATCAAATTGCATGATTGCGAGTTGGCATTGTCAATAGATTCTAAAACGTTGATAATCTGGGCAAGGTTAACGCAGGCGATTGTGTATCAAGTTAAATTATAGCGCCTACAGGAATCACAAATATACGTGGTTTCTCTGCATTTGAAGTCTCCTCCAGCAGGTAACATATATTATACAGTGGAACCTCTCTAAACCGGACACAGGGACATGTTAGTTGTTCTTAATTAATTTGGATATGTTTCTTTGTTTTTCACATACAATGATAGTGTATGTTAATAATCGCAAAGCACCCACGCTGTCTTGAAGTAGTCATATGTCTGTTTTACAGTGGAACCTCTCTAAACCGGACACCATGGGGACCTCCCAGTCCGGTTTAGAGAGGTTCCACTTTATATGTATACAACAGTTATCGATGCAGGCTAAACAAGTCATGGCATTGAATGGTACAAATTAAATTTAATGTCCTTGTTGCTATGCAAACACATTTCTGGAGTTATCCATTAAAGAAATAACTCTGCTTAAATACGTTTTCATTATATTGGCCATATTAGTCTATGCATAACTTAGTTCTTCTTTTAAACCTGAAAGTGAAGTTTACACAGTTTTGGATATATCTGTAGAAAAAATAACTCATTTGCTGACATTTACACAGTAATTATGTTGGCGTTAGTGTTACAATATGAATATTTAATACATGGTTTTAGGCATCTAACCATATTTTGCTTTTAACGTTGCCATAGTGGCAACGTTTAAAAGCAAAATATGGTTAGATGCCTAAAACCATGTATTAAATATTCATATTTTAATGATATGCATACTATGTACATATATAAAACATATACATATACACCATATTAAGCCCGTGGTAAAATATGAAAATTACACATAAGAATGTACATTCTACTCAAAAGAAAAATTGAAACGCCTATGGTCATATATAGACGGAACCACAGTCTAAAGTCTCATCCGATAGACCAGTGGGATGGAAATACTATTTAAGTATTGTTCACGTCTTGGGTAAATATTGAAATCACAACCTCCAGAATTGAAGTCCACTGCCATATCTCCTAGGCTACAACACATTCCTTTACTCAAAGGCAAGCGTGGTCGATGTTGGGTTTAATCTAAACACAAGCCATGAACATACTCGTGGTAAGTATCAGGCGCGGATCCAGGATTTCGGGTTAGGGAGGGGGGCGTAACTATTTTGCAATACTTGACTATATTATCGAACGAGCATGCTCGTTCGATAATATAGTGAAGTATTGCAAAATAGTCGAGCGAGCATAGCTCGGGATAGCGCTAGGGGGGTCCGGGGGCTTATTACCCCCCCCCCCCCCCCGCCGGAAACTTTTGGAAATCTACATCGCATTTCCTGCATTTTGGAGCAAAAATATTGACACTGTCACAGTATGTTTAGACATTATTTTTTATTGAAAACGTTTAAATATTGAAACAATAAGAAAACGACCGAAAAATGCATGGAATAATGGCACTTGGCATGAAACGTGCCTTGTAACTTAGTGGGTGCGCGCCGGGTCCGCCCCGCCCCTGAATCCGCACATGAGTAGTACATACCAAGAGTTCTGCAAGGTGTATGTTATCTGGCCATTGTCTCCAATGTCCTTGTCGTTCGCCTACAAGTATACATAGAGAATAGTAGGTTAGTGCCGTGAATGGGAAAACATATATTGCAAGGCTTATGCAACGAGTAGTATATATGGAGTTAAAATGATACCACCAACCTACATACCACCCCTACGCTCCATCTACGGTCCCACACCCCTCGAATGTGTGTATGAACTGAATAAACAAAAAATGCGGACCACCTATATAATACAGAGCCAAGTTAGACAACTGTGTACTTTCTAAAGCGGGTCGTCCTTGTCAGAGTTGTCTCTCTTATACCATACAGTCGTGTGGTCAGATTAATTAATTAATTAATTATTTAAAAAAGTATATTTGCTAACATATAGGAAGTATGAAAATATTTAATTAATAATTTAAAATGAACACCCCTATATTATTATAGGGGTATAATAATTAATTAATTAATTAATTATTTAAAACTAACACCCCTATTATATGAAAATATAATAATTAAATAATTAATTAATTAATTAATTATTTTTATAAAAGTATATTTGCTAACATATAGGAAGTATGAAAATATTAATTAATTAATTAATCAATTCTTAATTAATTATTTAATATATTTGCTAACATATAGGAAGTATAATTAAATATTTCTTTATAGAAAAATATGCCTGCGAGAAATTTCTTCGACGAAGAAAAATGAGAAAAGTTATGGATGAGAAAATTATTCTGCCTCAACTGATTAGCGGTGTAGAAAAGCTTCATATAACTAGAGATCAACTGCGAAAACAAGCGAACGATCTCAACATACCATACAGTAAACGCCTAAGAGTTCCTGGGTTGACAAAACTAATAAAATTTCAAGCTAAAGAAACGAAAACTAGTAGTTATTCAAACATTGAGTTAAACCGCGGTTTAAACCAAGGCTTAAAACAAGATTTGAAAATGTTGCCACAAGTTGAAAAACTCGGAGCAGAAGCATCATCGCTAGGGTTGACATACAGTAAACGCCTAAGAGTTCCAGGTTTGACAAAACTCTTGAACGAGGCTAAAAACACTGCTTTCACGACTAGGTTTACCAGGGCCTACAAGCGAGGTGCCTTCAATAATATAGACAATGCTGATAAAGTTGGGCATAGACTTGCGGAAGAGAGTGTTATGAGTATGCGTGCCAACGCTATCGCGCAGAGAAATACCCCACATAAAGTGGTGTCGAAGTTGAACCGAAAGTTGGTGAACGCAATAGCCGACGAAGGTGAGAAGTATTAGGCAGCCACGACGAAAGTAGAACGGAAACGGGTGGAGAAAGGTAGGAGAAACATAGAGCTTTCTTTTCGTAAGGGTATGGACGAGACAATATATGAAAGGATAGTTGACAAGTTGGCTCCGATGCTGACGAGCAACTTCTATCTGAGATACTCTTTTTCTTACAAGCTAACACATATAGAGGACAAAGACAGTCGTGGTAGAGCGAAAACTATATTCCTCGGAGGTAGCAAATGGATGAGTTCTTACGAGGAGGTATGTACATGGGTGAAGAGACAATAAGAAACTCGTATGAACATGGATAAGATAGACAGACCAACCACAAAATGGACGTTTGTCCGGTGGGTAGACGTATTCGTAAAATTAGTTTTAGGCGATAGGAGAGAAGACACAGGGTTAGCCTCAACAGTAGCATCCGGAGGACCTCTTCCGGATTGGTTGAGGAACAAGAAGGGTATATACGCGTTAGATAAATACAACGACGATTTGTGTCTTTTCAGATGTCTAGCTATTCATTTGGAAGATGTTTGAGCGGACAGGTGTTATGATAAGGCACGAAGCATGGCTAACGAGTATTTCGCGAAAAACAAGAAAACCGCCAGAGGACCGGTTTCTTTTGAGGACATGTAAGAAAGTGGAGGAATGTTTCAGTGTAGGAATAGAAGTGTACGAGCCAACAGAAGAAGGATTGTGGTATTTGAGAAAGACACCAGCACACTACGAGGAGGTAGGAGAGAAGAAGATGACGATAGGATTGTTCAAAAATCACGCGTTCCTCGTGACAAACATAAATAATCTAACAAAAATCTACTGTTGCTACGGCTGTAGACAGAGATTCACCAACACCAGCAACATGAAGAGGCACGCAACAACATGCATGAGGGGACAGACCGTAGTCGTGTGCAAAGGTAAGATGATAAACAGACCACTGTCCGCGCTTGAAAAAGCCTTCTACCCAAGATCGCACGCCAACAAAATGTCGATAGACTGGATAAAATATTTAGAAGTCAATCACATACACACCGCCAGGTGCGGAAACGGAGGAGAAAGGTGGGTTGCAGGTGCTCCGGTCGACGGATACTGCAGGGAGACAAATACCGTGTACCAATTCCACGGCTGTCACTGGCACAGATGTCCACTCCACACAAGGCGCATGGGTAAGAAGCATAAATAAATTATCGATAGGGACGCGGCAATAATCTCAGCCGGATACACACTCGTGGTTATTTGGGAGTGCAACTATAATTCACGAAATCATCCACAAGTAGACCAGACGGTCCCGGATACAGTGTTGTACCCGCACCAAATAGTGTACGACCTTGAAGCTTACCTAGACGTCAACGGAGGGGAGGTAAAAACTCGAGACCTAGATTACGAGGTTGCCCACATTCCGATAAGTGTTTCAGTAGGCGACAGTCTCTCAGGAAAGACAACACACATTTGCGAGAGAGATCCTGAAGGTTTGGTATCAAAGTTCTTGAGGGAGTTGAAAAGCAGAGGTAAAAAGATAAAAAACGATGTGCACCGCAAGTACATGCCGACTGATATGGACAAACTCCCGGAAACACAAATCAAAACTATAAAGAGGTGGATAGAACAGGTTCCCGTGGTAGGATTCAACTCTAGTAGATACGACATAAACCTGATAAAGAAACATCTCGTTGGGAAACTGGCTGACACAACCGATAAAGTTATGGTAGGTAAGAAGACAAACACAACGATATTTATGTTCACTCCGGAATTCAGATTTCTAGACATTGCTCTGTACATGGGACCGGGAACTAGTTACGACAAGTGGATCAAGGCATACGACTGCTCGACGCACAAGTCTTTCTTTCCCTACGAGTGGTTCGACTCCCCAGAAAAGTTGGACTACGATTGTTTACCACCTATCGAACACTGGTATTCCAAACTGCGAGGCGGATACCTTATTACAGAGAGTGAGCTAGAAGCGTGCAACGCGATCTACAAAGAGAAAAACATGAAAACTTTCGCGGAATGGCTGCGATACTACAACGACCTGGACGTCGCGCACCGTTCTTGGAAGCGGTGAGAAAAATGTGTAACTTTTACAAAGACAGAGGAGTGGATATTCTTATAGACGCAGTAACGCTACCCGGTATGGCTCTGCAATATTTGTTGCGAGGAACCATCAAGGAGGATGTGAAAAGCTACAGAACAAAGGAAAACGCCGCCGCATACGCAAAATGTCCACCACTGTACGCACCCGAAAAGGAAACTTACGACATGCTGCAGGGAGCTCTTCTCGGAGGACCGTCTATAGTGTTTTCGAGATACGCGGAAGCCGGAGTATCTAACATCCGCACGGATAAAAATAAGAAATGCGGATCGGTGCTCGGTTACGACGCTAACGCACTGTACCTGTCGACTCTGAAGACAGTGATGCCTTGCGGTAAAGAGATCATCCGACACGTTGGAGAACCTACAAACCAGATGGTCGTGGACAGATTCTCGCAAAGAGTGGTTCGGATTTGCCGAGGTGGATATCGAGGTGCCGAAAAATGTACGAAAACACTTTTCGGAGATGTCGCCGCTGTTCACAAACAGAGTTGTTAAAGAAGAAGAGGTTCCAGAGCACATGTTGGATTACCTAGAGAATACAGGTAGGAACAGGGGAGACGGTAAGAAACTAGTGGGAACTCTGCCTACATAGAAGACGTTGCTGTACGCGCCACTACTGAAGTGGCATCTGCGACACGGATTAGAGATAACTGCTGTTCACAAACAGGGTTGTTAGAGAAGAAGAGGTTCCAGCAACAGCCTGGATTCTATAATAAAGTCGGATATGATTGACTCTTTCGAAAGAGAGAAACGAGATTGGATAGCTTGGGATAAGATGGAGTTCGGCGGACACCGAGCGATTGCCTTGTCTAGCAAGTGTTATATTGTCGAAAAAGTTCACGAAAAAGGAAGTCGGGAAGAAGAAGACAAAACAATTAAACCGGATGATTTTATGAAACATTCCGCCAAAGGTATGTCCAAGAGAACAAACAGTATGAACTGGGATAGATACAAGAAAGAGTTGGAGGGTGGTCAGACATTGGAGGAAAAAACAGGGGTTTCAGAATGAAAAACAGTGGAGTCATGAAGACTTACTCGCAGACACAGTTGGAACTATCCGCGTACTACGATAAGAGGAGGGTGTTACCCGACGGAATCCACACGGAACCGTTGATGTAATAACATGAATCAAGATTTAAATTACTATGTAATTTAAATTTTGAGAAATTTAACTAGAACAACCATCACCTATACACATCAACTCTTATGGTCTGATTGGCGCTGGAAGTGTAGAAATCAGCGGATGAGAACACCATCCGGAGACAGCTGGGTGTCAGAAGGCACCGCAAGAAGTTCTTCGCGAACAAACCCACGCGATGGACCATCATCCAAATAGTAGAGCACGGGCTCGTCGGGTTTGGTAATATATCGATCTAGATGATATACATTGAGACCACACGGGATCAGTCGTGCGGCGGCGACCACCCTGGAGCTCTCCCGGTTCGTAGAGGTACCGGACGGCAACATCCAATGGAAGCCGTTTCTCCGCAAAACCAACAGGTCGCCCGCGCGAGACGGCAGATGGTTTGTGCGATATCGTTTTCGCCTTGATAGCATCTACAGGCTTCTTACCGATCAATCTGGTCACCTCACCGTTCAGTGCCGAGACCACAGCGGGCAGCCGGGTCACCCACTCGGTCGATCGCGAATGAGGGTCTACAAGCTCTTTGGCATATTGATGTCCGAACAGCCTTTCAGCCAGGGTTCGATCGAACCGCTCCACGATCCCCTGGTCCCGGTGGATGTTGACGCGGTCGCGTCTAACAGAAACGTCGTGTTTAGTCAATAGATGGGAGACCGCGCCCATGAACTCGCGGCCGGGATCGACCTGGAGAAGATTCGGCCATTTGAGAGGACTTCTCTTATAAATTCGGGAAAGAGCCTCGGCCACATCCTTAGACTATTTAATGGCCAGATGCTCAGCCCCCTTATACCGACTCGCTACGTCAACGATTGTCAGTGCGTACTTGTACGTCTTGCGACCGACGCGATCGTGAGGGAGAAACAGGAGGTCAGCTTGGTGGACTTCGTTCGGCACCAGCACGTCGAATTTCGGCCGTGGAATATTGTGAGGCGCGGGAAAATAGATCTGCCAGATGGCCTGCTTCTTGAGCCATTCCTTGGCGGCGTTTTCGGAAACCTTGGTCGCCGCCGCGAGGTTCTTGATGGCCGCGATTATTATTTAAAAAAGATTTAGTAGCTGACGAGACCCGTCGCAGCCATCCCCACCACGATGAACGCGATCTCGCGGTCTTTTTGGGCCTCTGACGGTACATAGAAATCTGAAAGTTGGGGCTCGGGATCCAGCGGCGCGAGAATTTTTTGCGGATATGCCAGCGCGTATTCGCGCATGGCTTCGTCAACGTTCCGGAACGTTTACGTGGCGTGATTCTCGCGTCGAAGATCTTCGTTGATCCAGTCCAGACGGGCTGTTCGTTTTTGTGACCGTGCTTCCTTTGCGCTATTGAGTTGTTCTACAGCTAAATTGTGACGCTTGTTTTTCCTATTAACGAGAAGAAATAGTTGCTACCACCGAACGCCACTGCGCTGAACACCGCCCCACCTATTATTAGTCCGATCGAAGCCATTTATTTCCATATATTAGCAGGTAGAATTCCAGCTTTAATTAGATAATCTCGGGTCCAAACTGCGGCCGCTACATCTAAGGTCACGAGCCCTACGTCTCTCACGGTCATGTCCAATTTGGGAGCGGACCCTCCGAAGGCCATCTTTGATAGTCGAGCAACCTCGATACTGAGACCCTATATCACCACGGCGTGATAAAGCGCATTCACTATCATTCTACCATCGTTTTCAGCCATTATATATATAGTGATTATTGCATATAAAAGGATCGCGATCAATGTTTAAATGGGGCGCAATCTGTTTCGTAACTTTCTTCGAAACCGACTCCAACTGCACAGGTGCGGTTTGGGGTTGTTTCGAAAGGTAGTTCCACACACACAAGGTGCCCACAACTGCCAAACCACCACCAACAACCAACGGGATGATCCAGGTAGGAGCTACAGCAATCGGGGATTCCTGCGGAGATTGAACCGCAGCTGTCTGCAGAGTTTATGTTGTTTCTACGCACAACTCCAATTGCGATTGGCTTGGGGGTGCGGCTGGAACCAATAACGACTATTTGGCCTCTCGAAGCTCGGCGAGTATTTTATCTTGTTTAGCTTTTCGGGTGGCAGCCGCTGGCCGCCCAGCTGCCTGTCTTTTTGGGTTTTTGTGTCGTGCAATCGGGTTTCAACAAGCACCCCAGCCTCAGGAGCGGCTGTTGAGGGTTCGTCCAACATGCTCTGGTTCAACAATGTTGAGGGCTGTTCCGTCACTCTCGTAGGTGATTGTCGCTCCAGTTCCAATTCTTCCGATTTCAACATTGTTGATGATTGGATTGGGGGTGCGTCTTGTATCATCATTTTCTGAGCTTATAGTTCGTGGGCATATATGTCCAAATTGACAGTGTTTAGCCGTGGTCAACGCGGTTTTCAGCGGAGCTAAGTACATTCCAAACTTGTGATAAATTGAGCAGCAGGCTGTTCTAAGAGTGTGTCCTACAAAAGGGTCAGTCTCTAAATCACTAGTCAACCCCGCGATGTCAGATATAGGGAGAATTGCACTGACAGCGGTAGCGTACAAATTAATAGCCGCCGCCCCAAGAGTTTTCGTCATCTCTGCCCGCCAATTTAGATTCGTATCGTGCATACATTTTATCTACCTCCGCATGTGACATTTCATCCACCTGACAAACTGAGAGACGCCTACCGAAATACTGCTCCGATTGCCCCCCCCCCCCCCACAGCAACCAGCGCAGCTAGCCGCTCGCGTCGCGTCGCGTTTTCATTTTCTTTCAGGAAAGATACCGTATCGGCAGCCGTGCCGGCAGTCGTGTCGGTAGTCGTTCCTACAGGTCCAGTCATGCCGGCAGTAGGAGCGACTGTTTCTTCCATTAGCTGATCGAGAAGTTCGTCGCAGTTCATTATTCCAACAGTGTTGGATGTATACTGAGCAAAACTAGAAACGTCCCTCCATGTTTAAGGAAAGATTCATCAAAAACCAAAAGGGTTACTTTTAAAAATCAAAATGGAAAAACAAGTTCATTCATTTCTGTATGAAAGCCAATAAATTGCATTTGGATATCTTGTTAAATATTCGAGAGATAACCGGCCAAGGGCGGTAGGGGTCAAAATCAAAAATCACAAAAACTCAGAAATGTGTTACTTAATGTTTAGAGATGGAATTTCAATAAGTAATGTGGCAAATTCAGTAAATCTCGTTAGTACCGAGTGTGGCCACCATTTGCATGAATGCATGCAATGATCCTACGCCGCATCGACGTGACGTAACGCAATACCAGTGCATTGGGCAAATTCCTCCATTCCCGTTGTAACGCCCGTGTAAGATCGCGAACATTGTCAATCTGATGGTTAGCTCGTGCTTTGCGGCCCAGCTCATCCCATATGTGCTCAATGGGATTGAGATCCGGGGAGACCGCGGGCCATGGCATGACGTCGACGTTGTTTTGCTGTAAGTATCGAGTGGTGACCCTGGCTACGTGAGGGCGGGCATTGTCGTGCATCAATGTCACACCAGGACCATGCTGACGGATAAATGGTAAGGCGATGTGCATTTAGCACATCTGCAACATAACGTTGTGCATTGATGTTGCCCTGTACAACAACCAAATCTGTCTTCCGGTTTCCCATGATCCCACCCCAGACCATTACGCTCCTCCCCCAAACCTGTTCTTCTCAACAATGCACAATCGGTGAATCTTTCATTTTTACGCCTGTATACCCGTAATCTTCCGTCAGCATGACTAACTGTGAACCGAGATTCATCGGTGAACAAAACTCGGTTCCAGTCAGCCCTTCTCCAGTTCAGATGACGTCGCGCCCATAACAGTCTGGCAGCACGGTGACGTTGGGTCATTATCTGACCAGTGTACGGGCGGCGTGCCCGGATTGGTTGGGCGTTACGACGTAACCGGTTGCGAATGGTCTGCCCTGAGACACCGTATCGCCTAGCAGTGACTGTGGCTGCCAATCGACGTTGACGTAAGTGCGTCAACGTAATAGTAACGATCGGCTCTAGCCGTCGTTACACGAGGCCTACCAGGTCGCTGCCGGTCGTGAACAGCCCCAGTCTGCTGGTACCGGGCTGCAAGACGATCAATCGTCTTCCGACAGCAACCAAACCGAGGCGCGACCGCCCTGGCGGCCATCCCACCCGCAAGCATCCCAATTGCCTGATTTCGCTCGTTTTCGGAAAGCCGTGGCATATCGAAAACAGTGAAAAATTAAAAAAGTTTTTTAATTTTCCGAATAGCCCCTATCGCATGAATGGTACGACATGAACTGAATCACCTTATCGATGACAACTATAGCGTGCACGTGCAAAAGTGGAAATCAACGTTCCGGTCACTGGCCGCTATGTAAACCGTGTGTATCGGCTAAACTCTACACGATCGTATTCTGAACATCGCCACGGTTTAAAATACATGTACTTTGAACATGTGGTACATACATAGACAGAGCTACACCGGCTATAAAACAGGGACGTTTCTAGTTTTGTTGAGTATACTATTTTGAATAGTCTTATAAGTTTAACATCAAACTGTTTGTAATTTTCTTAAAATTAATTATGAGTAACAGCAACTTGTTCCGAATAATTCAGTAGATATTAGTAAATAATTCAGTAATTCAGTAATAATTCAGTAATAATTCAGTAATAATTCAGTAATAATTCAGTAATATTTAGTAAATATTTAGTAGATATTAGTAGATATTAGTAGATAATTTAGTAAATATTCAGTAATTCAGTAATTCAGTAATTAATTGATAACTTCATAATTTGTGGGTTGATCAGTCTTTAGCAGAACCTTGGCGTGCTTAGTTTCCGAAAGCATCTGTCGAACCTTCAGGCACTCCTCGCGCGTTGGGATAACGTCGTTCTCTCGAAGACAGTCATCGAATGAGTCTCTGTCCTTGCAGTGAAAGAGGGCGACCCATTTCGTTTGCTCGCGCAGATCATTCAGGACGGCGTTGTACTTTTGAGTGGAGATCCATACGCTTTGCCCTGCATGGCGGCCAGAAAATGCGAGCTCGGATAGAATGTCCTTCTTTTTGGTCATCGCCGCCTTGGCCGAGCAGTCGTCAATCACGTATAGGGTGGGCTCGCCCTGGAATCTTTGGTAGAAGCCGCGCAACCAATCGTGAAGCCTGTCGCCGGGATCAATAACGTATATCTCCATATCCACGGGTGTCGCTGATAAGTATCATTGTGCCACACAGTGGGACACAGGATCACAATGTGTCGAAAGATATCGCGGTAGGACGCCTCGAGCAAGTCCAGGATGAAAACTGTTTTTCCGCATCCTGTCTGCCCACATATTATGGCAGAGTGGGCATCACAAACAGGAACTCCGCGAGGGAGACGTCCGAGAGCAACCGCGGCAACCTCCGGGGAGCGCTAAGAGCCGGCAGCAAACTGCTTTCTGGCTTCGTCCCACTGTTGGTACGCGCGAAGGCCCGCGCTGTAGAGTTGATTGGGGACTCCCTCGATCGTCACCTCTACCTTTGTGATTTTGGGGTTATAAAATTTGTCGCTTTTTTTAGCCCCGAGAGCGAGTCGACCCTCCTCGAACAGCATCAGTATACCTTTCATCGAGCGGGCGGGTACGTTGACATTAATATTCCACAATGTGTCGCTTTTGTCTTTCGTCATCTTGCGGTGGCGAAGAACTAAGTCGTAAAGTATGGCAACGCGCCCGGCGTACTGGGTTATGATCAATCGCGCAAGTTCGGGCATCATGACCATGTCGTACTCCAGCGACACATTGTCGATCGTATACGTCGATGCCAGGTCGGTGGCTCTGAGAACTCGGCCGCAGTCGTTGAACGTTAGTTTGTATTCGAGGCGGTCAGCCAAAGCACTCTGATAGTAGGACATGTGACTCTCCAGCAACTCAAAGTCGAGTGGGATGTAGAAACGGTTGCCGTAAGCGGCCGCGATCGCGTTGTCGCTCGCGACGTTATCTGCCTTGTCACCAGCCCCGATTCTAAGTCTGGTTACGTTCTTATTTCGGCTGATTTCAATACCCTGATAGACCGCATTTTCGCGCTCTTGCGCCGTCTTCCACATGTACTGATAGCAATGGTAGACGTCGCTGTCGTCGATCGACATCACCTCATTACCAGAAATCTTTATCATGGTATTCTTAACGATGGTGCGACCCAGGTTCTGAACGACGGTTCGGTCCGCGTCCGTCGACGTCAGTGAAATAGTGAAAACGAGGCGAACAGTCCCCGGCACAATGACGTCGTTAGCTCCGAGGTTGGGGAAGCGGGCCAAGAGCTGCTAGTTCTGGTCGATCGATCATCGATGGGTTGTTCGTAATAACGACGCTCTGTCTCACGCCTTTCGCCCCAAGGGGCTCCCGCAGTCTGCGGTATGGATTGAGTTTGCGACCGTATTGACTCGAAGAAATTTTCAGTGAAACTAAATACTCTATTAAACCAGTCTGGTTTTTTCTTAATACATCGTTAAAGATGGATGATTTTGACAAGGACGAATTCGGCAGAGACGATGTCCGAAATGATGACATCGATGATAACGCCCTTCATGGAGACTCCAGTTCAAATCCAATCGCGATTGGAGGAAATAGGTGGCGCTACCAACACCATTAGTCTAAGTCGAGAATTACTCGAGTCAGCTGTAGACGACTACTAAAACAGTTTGGCAGAAGAAGGTATGATCCCGGCTGTCGGCCGCGACTACTCCAAGTTCGAATTGGATCGGCTTGGTAGGTTGCGGCTAAAAGCATCAAATGTCCCAATCATCAATATGAGGAGGAACGGAGAACCCCTATCGCTGAGCACCATTGCCGGGAGAAACGCGGGCGGTGGCGAAATCGTAAAGGATTAACTCGGATTCGTAGATTGGAAGAGGGATAAAACAATTATGCCCGCCCGCGCTGCAAAGACCCTACAGTCTACCGACGAAACGATGGCGAAGACGGCCGCCAGGATAGAAACGGTCGAGCTCAACGAGGTCCCTCGTGTAGCCACCGACGCTATTCGCACAATGGGGCTCAGCGAAAGCGAGATAGACGGAATACTCAGCACGATGGATGACCCACCGTTACCTCTTCGCGAACTCCGGTGACTCGATAAGGCTATGCAAACTGTCCGGGGCGAATTGGTCCATAACCTCGCCAAACTCACGGCGCTGGATGATGAACATATCACGCTAGAAGAAAGGAAACTGGAGGAATCCTGTGGCGATAGAGAATCTACCGAGCGAATCACCGAACGCCTGCGGTCGTTGTGGGATGAAAGAGCAGCTCGCTCAGAGGCTGCATCGGTTTGCCGTGAGACTCTCCGCACCCAAATAAGTCGGATCCGCGAAACAATCTCCAGGGTTCTGCACGGGGAGACGACACTCGGTGAGCGTCTTCGCAGCACTCTGTTCAGAGAGCAGGGTGTCACGATAGCAAGCATCCTCGCAGCTCTCGGCATGACCATATCGACCATAGTTCTAACTATCGAGCTGCTCGTAGGCGGTACGGCGGCTGCACCCGCGCCAGCACCCGCGCCACCCGGCGGAGCCAAGGAGCGGGTAAAACAAGCATATAAAAGCCCTCGCCAGTCACCTGGCTAAATTAGCCGGAAAGGCGGCTGCCGCGCTGCCTGGGCTGATCGGAGGTGTCGTCTCCTACTTGTTATCTATATTATCAAAGACGGCCGGATGGCTCGCAGAGAATGATTGGACTTTAATCGTGGCGATCGCCGGTCTCCTACTATTCTCCGCCCGAGAGTTCCTAAAACGAAAGCGCGAGTAATCCGATCACCACGAGGGCGACGACGAGCCCTAATTTCTCCTCCTCGTGGGTTGTAGTTCCCGCTCCTGTTCCAATTTCTCCAATCGCGATTGGTGTGTTGATGATTGGATTGGGTGAACTGGTGGAACTTGATGGTGCACCCAATTCGTGAATTGGGGGTGCTGGGGTTGGCGGTTGCGGTTTTATGAAATCGGTTCCACTTACAACCTCAACACTGTTGAACCCGACCGTCTTGGGGGTGTGCTTGATGATATCCGTGTTCACGTTATCGTTATGGCCGATCATTTGTTTGGCGGTGGCGATTACGATCTTATTATTGTAACCGTCAACCCGGTCGTCTCGTAGTATCATATAGTCTACTGGGGTGCTGGCATTCTGCAAAACGTCTTGATACCGCTTGATCGCATCCGGGAGGTCCACCGGAGATGAGATGGAGTCCTCGACATTTGCCAATAACTGTTTTTGTGCGTCAAACGCCTTCCCGTCTCCTATTATAGAACTGCGCGCTTGCGCTTGTGCGCCGAGGACGGCCCAGACGTATGTGTGAATGGAGTCGTTGAGGTGGATAACCCCACCCTGCGTAAACCCCACACCTTTATCTAACATAGATGTGCCCCAAGCGTCCTGTACCGCAGCAGCCAGCTGTATGTAATCGACGTGAGCTCATTTCGGAGGTAACCAATTATAGGATGAGACGCCGCATTGCCGACCTCCAGATACTTCCGGCCCGAAGGTCATCGTCGCGGGGTCAAAATTCCCGGCGTCCCGACTGACAATGTGGTCGCCGGAATGATCGTGTCTAAAATCAGTCTGCGGCCAATTTCCGGACTGGCCCCGAATGAGAACGTCCCCGAGTCCAGTGCTGTTAGGAAATGTTTTCTGTCTCCAATCCGAATCTTTTGAAACGTTAAATTCGTTACACAGTCTTTCGAACGCCCTATAGTCGTATGTGTTGGAAATGGGATTCCACCCGTCGCCTTGAGGTAGTGGAGTACCTAGTTCCTTTAAAATTCTTCTAATGGTGTAATACGCATGAAAGTTGTAGACACTTCGGAGCATGACATTCTTGGATGTCAGATGGTCTTGATGTGAAACACCACATCCGGTTGTTGCGCACCATTCAGCGAAATTTAGCTGATTCTGCCAAAACTGCATCGGTGTTGCTTTCCACCCGTTCACAACCTCTATGGTAGTAATCTTGGGCAGCCTATATTGTTCAAACATGTTAGGGAAATTGGTGGCCAAGGCACTGTCCGATCTAACTGTTATAGTTGGGTGTACAAGGGGGTTAACAACGGCTTTTTGCGTGTATTTACCTCCGACCGCGTACTTCGCATTAGAATTAAAGCTAAATGCCTTGGTATCCATTGAAAGATAGTATTATGTTTGCTACTATCACTAATGTTCAAAAAGAGAGTTGTGAACTTCAGAAGTCAGTCGACAACTGCTGCGGAAAACGCAGCGTAGGCCTTAGATCAATCACCTTCACGGTTGGGTAGCGAAACTTGGGGGAGCGCGAAGGGTCTTACTATGTGAAGGATGGACAACAAGTAGGGTGCACTTGGATCGGGTGAACACATCGTACAACACTGTAGACGGATCTCCCAGCACATTACTGAACACCGTGCAAGCCAGTGATTGTTTCTTTGGGGAGACTGTGACCTTAGACTTCCAATGCCACGAGATGAAAGTTTTAGAATCGGGACATATCCACGAATGTACGGTCTCTATTCTTGATGATTAAGCGAGAGAGTTGAAGAACTATTACCCGATTTAGGTCGTCCTAGAAATTTCAAATTAATTAAAAGAATTAGACTCAAGTTCGTAAAAGAATCATCAATATTATTGAAAATGAGTATGTACGGACCAGGTAGTTATTTCAATCGCGATTGGGTGACAGATATAGATTCAAAGAATTTGGAACCGGCAGAAGGGGGATTAATGCCGACAGAGAGAGAGTTTTTAACTACCGGAAAAACCATATCACTGGTCAATAGAACTATATCGGCGGCCACGGACGATATTCACAAGAGTCTACTATCACAACTTAGAGTATGTGCCCTGGCTGTGACTACACAAACTTGTGAAGAAACACATACAGAACTAAACGAACTAGGCGGGAAAATAACCGAATTTCGGGAAGAGGCCCGATTGGGGATTGAGGGAGTCCAAACGGGTATTGAGAAAGCCCGAGAAGACCACCAGGAGGGCCTTACGGAGGCTTATGGGATGTTGCGCTCAGAGGCTCGGACAGAAATTGCGGGATTAGGAACCCGAGTGGTTGAATCTATCCGCGCCTTTGATGAATCACTTGTTGGGATGGATGAGAAAATAAATCGAGTTCGTAGAGCCGCTCACAAAGCACTTGAGGATACCTCTGAAAAGGTTCGTGCTGAGGCCAATACCGCTATCGGGGGACTTGCCGCGTTGTTGAACACATCTGTAGAGCAGTTTAATTTATTGCAACAACAAAAACGTGTCATAACAGTTTGGGCTGAGAAGCGGGGCCTATTAAATGAGGGGGCCTATGAATATTCATTTGGTGTCAAAGCGAGCAATATATATGGTGGATACGTCATGGCATCTCCAGGTTCACTTATACGAATGGCGGTCTGTTTGGTTAATGCTAAGGGTAAACCTGTGGGCGCGGTCGTCGTAAAGCTCGTACTGGATGGGGAAGACCGGGGAGTTGGAGTCATTAAACTCGCTGGAGATAGTTCAGCGGTGGTTTTGTTCGCCGGTGACGATACAATTAAACTTTCCGAAGGTAGTGTTATTAACTTTGTTACGAAAATCGCTGACCCAGCGAGTTCTTACACTATTGTGACATTGTTGATTGAACTAAATTTGTAAAATTTAAATATGAACGAATCACCGCTTCCGAGCACGCTTCCAATCTCGATTGTTTTTGGCGAAAGAAGTTCAGATTTTATGTTGGAAAATATCGTCGAAATACAGGATATTCTAAAACGAGAGGGGGAAACTCGGAGGGTAAATACTAAAAAATATAGACGAGCGGCAAACATAGTGGAGGGGGTGAGCACCGTGCTGGCAGCAATTTCTATAATGGGTGGGGCCGGAACCGCTGCATTATTGTCTACAGTCGTGGCAATTCCCATTGCCGCGGGTTTGAGTGGTGTAGCCACTGGGGCAGGAATGCTGTGTATGGCGTTTAGAGTAGTGGGGAGAAAATTCGAAAATAAAAGTAGAAAGCACGACAGAATATCGGTTCTCGCAAGGTCTAAGAAAAATAGCATCGACGTTATCGTGTCCAAAGCGTTGGCCGATAAAAATATATCAGACACTGAATTGGAGTCGGTGGTGGAGGAGATGTTTCGATATGAGGATTTAAAAAATACTATTAGAATTAAGGCGCGCGCCACCCGTCCCAAGATTGAAAATACTGATTGGGATAAACTTAGGTTAAAAATGGGAGATAAAGTGGGGGGGGGGTACAGTTACAACACCACCCCAAATTCGCGAATTGAATTCGGGAGCAGCACCAATACCATATATATGTTAGCAAATATACTTTTTATAAATTATGAATTAATTAATTATTTAATTAATTAATTATTATGTTTTCTATATAATAATAGGGGGTGTTCAGTTTATTTAATTAAATAATTAATTAATTAATCTGACCAAACGACTGTATGGTATAAGAGAGACAACTCTGACAAGGACGACCCGCTTTAGAAAGTACACAGTTGTCTAACTTGGCTCTGTATTATATAGGTGGTCCGCATTTTTTGTTTATTCTGTTCATACACAAATTCGAGGGGTGTGGGTGGTATGTAGGTTGGTAGTATCATTTTAACTCCCTATATACTATTCAACGGGATGGGCGAGGCTCTGCCGTGTGTGTGCAGTGCCAGATATTTTTCCCATTCACGGCACTAACCTACTATTCTATTTATCCCGTCAACACCTATAAATAGCTTTAAAATGCAAAGAATAACACAAGTCGCATCCCTAAAATCGGAGAATCGACTAGTATGACAACCGCACATATTCATACTCAGTGATTATGTCGTAATGACAGGATATTCACGGCATCGTGTTTCACGGCACATAAGCACTGTGTTGAAGGGATAAATATACATTTTCTGCTGATGTCCACTGAACTGTCTTACCTTCCAACCATTGTCCCGCCAGGAACAGGATCAGATAATCGGCCAGAATTACCTTCATCCGTCCAGCCACACAGCCGTACTTAGAGAATACCAGGATACTGCTTTTCTAGTTCATACAGTGTATCAGGCAAGTCTAGTATGTAAATGAATATGAGCATGCCGTCGTGCGACCAATGGAACCTCAGATACGTAGTTTAATTACGCATTGACCGTGAAACATTGTATCAACATAAATACCTGATGCAGAACCATAGTTCACCATTCATTATGTTTAAGTTCAATTTTACAGATTTTTTATTAATTACTGTAAGAAGTTATTGAAACCACGAACACCAACCAACCAACCAACCAACCAACCAACCAACCAACCAACCAACCAACCAACCAACCAACCAACCAACCAACCAACCAACCAACCAACCAACCAACCAACCAACCAACCAACCAACCAACCAACCAACCAACCAACCAACCAACCAACCAACCAACCAACCAACCAACCAACCAACCAACCAACCAACCAACCAACCAACCAACCAACCAACCAACCAACCAACCAACCAACCAACCAACCAACCAACCAACCAACCAACCAACCAACCAACCAACCAACCAACCAACCAACCAACCAACCAACCAACCAACCAACCAACCAACCAACCAATCAGTCGTACAATACCTGCATAGTACAGTGCGATATCAGCCAGTTCGAACACCCGTACCTTTAACGTCCCAATCAGCGCTCCGTCGTGAACGTTATCGGGCAGTTCGAAGACATATGTACCATTCTCAAACACGGGGCTGTTATCGTTGACGTCCTCAACATTCACTGTCACATTAATGACGCAGTTTGTCTGCAAAATGAACAGAAGCCGACGATAACGGAAACAATGATGCACCATGATTTTTGTCAATTAATAACTACAACAATTGAAATAATTTGTATCTATATACCAAGGTGCATGATCACGTGGTTATAACAACAACAACAGTGGCTGAAAGTATTGAAATATTGAAAGTATTATTTGATATTTTCCTTAATATGAAACGGATTTTGATGAAATATGTCGCAGCAAACGCGTCTTCGTGAGCTGCATTGGTGGTCCAGGGAGTTTGGCACAGACTTATGTCGTTTTTGCGAAGATTCTATTTCGTTGTCGGAGACACAGAAATCGATTCTTCGCAAAATCGACAGAAGTTTGGGCGAAAATACAGAGACCACCAAATGCAGCTTAACAAGACGCGTTTGATGCGCCATATTGCATCAACATCCGTTACGTAATAAGGAAAATATAAAGAATACGTACTTTCAATCGGATGGATTCTAGAAGTTTCAGTACTTGTTGTTGTTGCTAGTACCACGTGATCATACACCTCGTATACAAGGAGTATGCAGGATGAAAATCACAAAGCTTGATTTCTAATCCCGTTATATTTCATTACTTCATTTCGATGCCGCTAGATACGATTAACCCTTTCACCCCTAAGAAACTGGAATGGAGTTTGATATCTTAATTTTGAAATCAATCCAATCGTAACAAAGTGATTTTCAGACTACTCCATTTATGAAAAGGGGGTATTTTAGTTCTCAAAAATGTGAAAATTGCAGATCCTGATGAGACGGCTCATTACGAGCCGGCTCATCTGGATCTGCGCTGTTTGCATAAACAGCTATAGCGGGCTTTCGGGTTCAAAGGGTTAAGGTTATTAATTTTCGTCTCTATGCGGCATGGAAACGGAGACGATATGTCCCTATGGAGGTACCGTTTGTATTACAGGAATCACAAGCGTCTGGACTAACCTGACCGTTTATCGTCTTGACTGTTAAAACAACCTCATATCTGTCCTTGGTCTCTCTGTCCAGTGACGTCACGGTCTTGAGGAAGGCTCTGCAATGTATTTATGTAGGTGTAGTTATCAGAATTGGTACAGTATGCATACAACAAGAGTTCCGATGGTCACTGCATACTCCCGTCGAGGCATGGTCAATGAACGAGGGGAGATAACTCTGGCGATGATAAAGATATGTACCAAATTTGGTTATGATCCGTCAAGAAGAACTGTTGTTATTGTGCGAACAAGGATACAGAAGACGCAAATTAAAAATGATCGCCAAGGGGAGATAAGTTATTAGACATTTTTGAAATTGTATACTGTTCCTCATTTTCACCAGATGATCATGTGTACCAAATATGGTTACAACTGACAAATAGCACTGGAGTTATTGTGTGAATAAAGATACAGAGTGTGAAAATTAAGAATGGCCGCCAAGGGGAGATAAGTCATCGGCATTTTCGGAATATCAATATGGTACTTATCCTGCCGTGATGAAATTGTAAACCGAATTTTGTTACGATCAGTCAAATAAAACTTGTGTTATTGCGGGGGCAAGGATACAGGGTGCGAACCATTAAAATGGCCGCCAAGAGGAGTAAGCCATCGTTGAAAACTTTGTTTTTCCTTGAAAATTAAAAATGGCCGCCATGTGGATGGAAGTTGTTGGAAATGTTTGAAAATCAATAAGATTCTTCGATTTGCCGTGATAAACATGTCTGTAAATTTCAAAAAAAAAAGTTTTCTTGTAAACAATTACTGGATTTACATTTATTGAGCATGCAGCCTATGCTAAATAAATGTAAATACACCAAGTGAAATTTCCAGACGATCATAAATTTGCACTTACGAACATTTTAGTCGTACGATGTTTAGTGAAACGGGCCCCTGGTTCATGTAGGCTGGAGAGCAAGACCCTGTAGTGACACATTCTTCACTGATTCCAGTAGTATTTACTGAATTACCATAATATCGACAATTTTCATTTGAATCAGTACAGGAACGTCTCTATTCCAGCAGTGACAAATACCGATAATTTTCACTTTCACCATTATAGGCAATACAGATAAGGCACATTGCAAGATGAACATGAACACGAATCGTCGATTTTCCACTTTGCCAGTCAAACGAACGCTGTATCTATATTCTGCACTGTCGACACAGGCTGTTTCCATTGGTTGTATACTGATATTTACGACGTTTGTCCGTACGTACGTTGTTCTGTCGACGGTGAAGGCTGGTGTGCTTTCTATTACATGGTAATCATCCCCGGTACACTGGATGTAAGAAAGAAAATAATAGTTGGTTAATTCCATTCTAAGACACCAGCAATTATTTCAATAAATTACCGAAAATGGCACCGGCGCCTCTCTTGAAGTATCCCAGCAATCAGTTAATGTTAAACATTAGCAATATACCGTTGTTTCATGGTCATCTAGGGAACAGTCAAAGCTATTGCCAGGAGGTGTTGTGGACGACCCGAAATACTATTGCCCGAGGCCGAAGGCCAAGGGCAATAGTGCATCGGGTCGTCCACAGCACGGAGAGACAAAATGTTTTGACTCTTCCCCGTATGACCATGAAATAACTGTTTTATTACTCAACCTATAAAGAATATATGTGACACAATGAACGTAAATTAACGTTGAATGTTATGACGTATGCTTCGACAAAGATGTTCAGGCGTTAAACAGTTTTGACTATTGCCCAGGCACGAGGAACTATTGCCCAGACACGCATAACTATTGACCAGGCACGTTGGGAATAGTAAAAAATATGTGTTGATAGGATAGTTTAATATACTGTTTACATCTCTTAAATAATATATTACACTATTCGATCAACATGCCGACCGCCTGTGGTTGTTGTGGGACTTTCGTTGGATTTACCTATATATATATATAGAGAATAGTAGGTTAGTGCCGTGAATGGGAAAAATATCTGGCAACGCTCAGGAAACGGGATGGGCGAGGTTCTGCCGAGCACATCCCGTTTCCGTGCCGCGCCGGATATGTTTTCCCATTCACGGCACTAACCTACTATTCTATTTATCCCATCAACACCTACAAACGGCTGTAAAATGCAAAAATAGTATTGACTGGATATCAAAAATGTTTCACGGCACCGTGTTTCACGGCACCGTGTTTCACGGCACATACTCGCTGTGTTGACGGGATAAAATATATTTGACGTACCATTGCTTTCCGTTTGGGCCCGTACACAGCTGATTGTGACATGCAAACTTGTGCCGCGTTGTACGCTCCTGGTGCCTGTTTCACTAAACTTCATAGGACTAGAATGTTCGTAAGTGCAAAATTATGATAGTCTGTAAATCTCACATTAACAATGTATTCTTGTAAACAATTATTGGATTTACATTTATTGAGTATAGGCTGCATATGCAGCTTATGCTCAATAAATGTAAATACATCAATTAAAATTTCCAGACGATCCTAAATTTGCACTTACGAACATTTTAGTCGTCGAAGTTTAGTGAAACGGGCCCCTGGACCACACCGCTCCACTCGTTATACCTCGCGGATTATCTCCTCCTACAGAAGGACGAACCGTGCATTACTTGGGTTATTTCATGTTGTTGATGGTTTACCTGCAGGTAGCCGATATATGACCCGTTCGCTGCGTCTTCGCGAACACTCATTGTCTGTGAGATCTGTTTTTCTTTAGGGTTACCATACGTCAGGCTTAATTTCGTTAGTGCACATCGCCTGTAAATAGTCCATATTATCATGTATATCAACTGTATTATGATACATTGTATCAATAGTAAAATAGGTGTAGAACATTCACATCAACGTATGCGTAGCATAGACTATTTGGCATTTCAAACAGTCAGGCACAATAGCATGATCCCGACATACATAGTGTTTGCCCGTGTATCCGTGTAATAATCGTGGTACCAACCAGCCCACAAATTCGCACAAGTTGGACACCTCCCAGCATCATGTTCTGTGATACAGGTATTAAAATATGAATCAGGGGCGGCGGAAGCGGGGGTGGGGAGGGGATGGGGTTGGCCGGGGGCCTTTAGGCCCCCCCCCAATAATTCTGTAAATTTTGGATTTTTTATTCTAATATATTTGTGTAATCATGAGTACTGGGAACTTTGCTGAGAACTTTGCTGAGAATGCAGGAAATGGCGTTTCACACCACTTGGATTTCAAAAATTTACGGTGGGGCATGCCCCCGGACCCCCCTAGCGTTATCGGGCCCTTCGGGCCCTCAACATTGGGCCCCCCAATAATATTCGGCTTCCGCTGCCTATGTGACTTGAAGTGAAGTGGACAAGATGATTGATCAGTATGTACACCGGCTGCCAATTATTGTTGTGGGTGTATTCCATGCCAGATGCATTGTATTTAAGCCAGAAGTTTGCGAAACCGCACAAACTAGGTATAATCGACCCGTTGGACACTACTGGGGCCCGTTTCACTAAACGTCGTACGACTAAAATGTTCAGGATCATCTGGCAATTTCAATTCATGGATTTACATATATTGAGCATAGGCTGCTGTAGCCTATGCTCAATAAATGTAAATCCAATAAGGGAACGAATTGTTATATCGTGGGAACGTAAATTGAGGGAACGAATTGTTATTTCGTGGGAACGAATTAATAAAAAAAATCCATGTCCCCTGCGGGGCTCCGTATTACACACTTAACTATATCTGTTATTTCTTCATGATGAGTCAGCTAAAACGATGTATTAAAGACCCGTTCTATACCTGATCATCGTTTGATTAAACAATAATTGCTTCGTAAATGTGATAGAATATATGTATAACATATATGTGTATACTGCCCTGTATACATAGGCATCGACATTTATTTTGAGATTGATGGGAGAAATGCTGAGTCTTTTGTGCATAGTTTGCTGGCATAATATTTATAGCTTGTAGCTGTCATATCTGTCTAGTATGTATTTCACCAAATTGTATTTGGTTTACTGTCATATTACTTGCTGTATGTGCCAAACGCACGAAGTGGTGAAACTGTACAATGGCTTGTATATACAAATATGGCGGAGATGGAAACTCAATGCTCCATATAGTATACAGTAACAAGACAACATTCACACATGTTATGTTCTTATATCACATCACTCTTATGAAGCAATATAGGAATGAATGGCCTTTTTGTGGAATTTATCGGGGTGTAAACTTGGAAAAGTCGCGGGAATACTGGACGAAGGCCGGAACTTTTCCAAGTTTATATCCCCGATAAATTCCACAAAAAGGCCATTCATTCCTTATAATTCCAGCATTCGAAATAAATTCATCAAGAAAATGTGTTTATTTTCCGTTTTCTTAAGAATTATTTTAACTGCGCCTCACGGTTATGGAAAGTAGTTCGGCGTGGGAGTTTACTGGGATATAAATATTGGACAGAGACTTGCTACGGGCCAATCAAATGTTAGGGAATTGTGTAAATATTTTTGTGCTGGAATTATTTATCATTGAAGTCGGGTGTATCTATCTATGACCTAATACCTTAAAGCACATACATTTGTGGAAAATAGGAATATAACGTGGAAATGTATATACGGTGGCCCAACGGCAGTACATAGTTGGTACCTGTCCGTCTGTATGACCGGGTTGTCGCATGCCTGTACCAGAGCCGTGTACTTATCACAGACGACGGGCAGGTCGGAGACATACACGCTTCCATTGGCAGGGCTGATGTTGAAGGAGAACTTGCCCCCGCCTATACCCTCCCGACAACCAAATGTTTGAGTTGTAATATCCAATATCGTGTAGGTCACGTTGGCGTTTGGCCCTTCGTCCGCGTCCTTAGCAACCATCTGTATCAATGAACACGTGTATTGTGGGACCGTCTCTGTCGTTACCGTCATTACCTCATTGCCGTTTTCGCCGATATTAATTTCGAAGATCTGTCATATTTTCTTTAAATGATGTTGAAAGTTGACAAACAATTTAGAGCGTGAACCCTGATGTTTTTATTAACATTAGCCATCATTTTTGTAAAATAGTATGTATCCTCGAAATCAATATCGATGAAAAACGGCGATGTGACACGTGCGTTAATTCCAATCCGGCCTCATATGAGACACGCCATGCGATTGTGTACCTTCGGACATAAGGACAAAATTTACAATAGTTTCCGTAAAGGGCGTCAAAAGTCGACACATGCGGAGTACATGCGGAATTATACTCTGAAAATGTTGTCAACTTGTGACTTTATGTATGAAAAATATTGTAAATTTTGTAAACGTATTTCATGAAATTTCGCAGATATCCGACGGTACACAATCACATGGCAGGTCTCAATTATGATAATGGAGGATGGTTATATCTCAAACATGGTTTGACAGCACTTCAGAATCATTTCCAAAGGAAATGATTCTGAAGTGCTGTCAAACCATGTTGGGTTTATTGTCGGAGAACTGAACGAAATACATGTAACTGGTTGAGCACGTTATAATCCCCTCGCCGATAGGTAAGAGGGGATATAGCGATAGTTCGTGTACGTACGCACGTACGTGCGTGCGTTAGTAACACCTTTCATTTATCAATAAAGTGTGAACCGCTTCACCGATTATTATAATATTTGGCCACGATGTGTGTCTAGGGATTGTGCTTTGTTTTGTATACGACACACAACCGCCCAAATGTCAAGGTCACTGAGGACCTATGTTCACCTTGTTTGTAAGTTTGTTTTCTTTAAACAAAATTATTATCAAGGCTGCCAGCGAGGGGATTATCTTAGTGATAACGATGCCATTGTTATGTTATGTTATTATTAAGATAATCAGGGGGCCGTTTCACTAAACGTCGTACGACTAAAATGTTCCTAAGTGCATATTTAGGATTGTCTGGAAATTTCAATTGATGGATTTATATTTATTGAACATAGGCTGCACATGCAGCCTATGCTCAATACATGTAAATCCAATAATTGTTTACAAGAAAACATTGTTAATGTGAAATACAGACTATCATAACGATAACATAATCATAACAACAATGCTGCTTATGTGAACTGCACTATGGAAACACTAGCGGTCCTGGGACAATTTGTGGCTGTGATTCCAGAAATGGGACTTATGGGGTTGGCGACCACTGTAGATCGTGAGCAGCATGTGTATCCAGACAGTCTGGTCAGGATCTGCACTGTTCGCCATACCATCAATGAAACACCGCTCATGCTTCCAAAATGCACTATAGATCATTATCCGGCTGTATGAGTTCGCTCTTTGATCAGGATCTATACTAATCTCAAATACTATAAGCCCCATTTCTCCAGTCACAGGCACAACAGTTTACTGTGGTGGAACTTATTACCTGACCGACTACATCCCCGGAAGTGACGTTACTGACATGGAAGGAGTAGGTCTCGTTCACCCAGACGGGCGAGTTATCGTTGATGTCCAGTAGCCGGACAGTGACAGTGGCGTTATTTTCCCCATATCCGTTATTCGTTTCGGTTCCCACCTACAATGCGGATTTGTGTTCCGGTATCTATATGCATATGCGCACATCGGGGCCAATTTCACTAAACATCGTACGACTAAAAGTTTCGTATGTGCAAATTTAGGATCGTCTGGAAATTTCAATTGATGGATTTACATTTATTGAGCATAGGCTGCATATGCAGCATATGCTCAATAAACGTAAATCCAATAATTGTTTGCAAGAAAACAATGTTAATGTGAAATTTACAGACTATCATAATTTTGCACTTACGAACATTTTAGTCGTACGAAGTTTAGTGAAACGGCCCTCTGCCACGCTAACGTATGCCAATACGCATGTCCTACCGTATACAGCCTAAGAGACTGACTAATTTGCTTCGTGGGTATATAATAAATACAATTCATGTTATTGCAACAAATATGACATATATTTCATCTCATGGTGTGAAATGTGCATATTTCACGACTGCCGTTAGGCACGAGTTAAATATAGACATTTCACACCACTCAACGAACATATATATATACATGTACATGTATATGTCATATTCGTTGACAAATATGAAAATCCTATTTATATTCTGATGGTTATGGTATTGAACACGTATGTTCTGTGGCGTCCAGATCAGTTACGGTAGAATGCCAGTAGTATGCTCATTTCATTGTGTAATATTTTTGTAATAGTTACAGTTCACATATTGAATTTTTATTAAATTAATTCAGAGCGAGCGCTAACGAGCAAGAAATTAGTTTATTAAATATTCAATATGTGAACTATAACGTACTTATTGTTTTCCCAGCCCAGTCACGAAGATCTGCCCCTAAACGTGATTTCGAATCGCTATACTAGCATGTGATTGGCGGTGTGACACGAAGTGAGCGCGTGTGTGGGCGGTAATATGCTTTGCGTCTCGTGAACTGATGACAACAATGTGTAAAATCAGTTTAATGAACATTTAATGATTAATTTAATAGATATTGGCGAAAGCGTCGCAATATGCGATTAATTGAGACGAAATTCTGTTCTGTCATTGGTCTAGAAACTAGGGTAAAGAATAAATATCATCCCATGTAACTCTTCTGAATGCGATTACATCAAACTACAGACTATTTCTTCTATTCAGAGATGCCTTAAAGACAACGACTCTCAGAACAGAAGAAATAGTTTGTAGTTGTAACATGCACACATGTAAATACCACAAACATAAAATAAACAGTGAATGTAATCATGTCGAAGGTGTGTATTGCATTAGTGTGCACCACCTTCGAAAGTTCACCCAGGCATATATTCCCGAGTTTTGTGGCCGGGTTATTTGGAAAATGAGACATGGTACGAATATAGGGGTGGGGTAAATTAATTATAGCATGGTTGTCCGCATTATTATTATGCCATTAACTGTAACACTCGTAAACTAGGATTACACCACAAAGAGAACTGTTTAACCCACGACATATATATCTTCAACCATCAGGCGAAATTCTACTATCTCATTTAGTCAAAGCTCTCAACCCCACACTTCATAAACCAATATTTGCAAACACTGTAGATCCAGATGAGCCATAATGAGCCGTCTCATCTGGATCTGCAGTGTTTTACATTGCACTTAACATTTTCAAATAAATAACATTTTAATAGTCCAACAGATAGATTTAAAGTGCAACCTGTTACATAATATAGCAACAATGCATGTTTGATTACTGACCAGCCAGCCTACAGAGGCTTATGATGCACTGACATATATATCCCATATAAAGCAAGAGAAGGACATACATTAATACATACAAGTAGTTGGTATTGTGCGGCTATGAGTACTATGAGACGCATGATGGAAGAAGTGTATAGTAACATATACAGCCAGTGAGGCGCCAGATCAGCCTACGTGCATCCATGCAGTCTGGTCAGGAGCCACACTGGACGTGATATCAGTGAATTTACAGATCATAACTACGATGGGCTATCATTAATCTATAGTGGGTGTTCTTACTGCGACCGCCGATCTAATGATGGGATGCTTGTATAGTGAGTTTTCCACTGTAAGCAATCAACCACCAGCTGTCAGGGCCACAGCATGGAAGAGTGGGGCTTTGAGGTACACGAGTTGTTCAGTTGAACATCTCTATACCGAATACGCCGATGGTACCCGTGGTGTTTGTATAGTGAGATTCCACTGTATTAAAATAATTGAACTAAAGTGGACTCGTGCCCTGCTGTCATGCACACTCCAGTGACTGACTACACATGTATATATTTCCTATTATGTATTATATATGCTTGTAGCTAAAAAGAAAATAAATATTAAAAAAATGATGGGATTAGCGGTCGTGGTAAGAAAACAACATGTGAACAAAACAGTACAAATGTTTGTGTATGCGTGAAAGGGTCAAGCTTGGGAGATCATATGGATACTTTGTATTATTCTTATAACCCAGATTAAGCCTACCAGTATCGTCATGGTGTCGTTGTCTTCTCTGTCAATGTACTGGGAGTTCTTGACAGCAATCGTGCCATCGGTCTGTATGTTGAAGGCTGACGACCAGGTCAGCAACACGTAGGTAAAGTTGGAGTTCTCCCCCTGCATACATGGACAGATGAAGCAGAATAACAAACCAGTTAAATCAATGCAAATAAAATAGTCATGGTACATGTACATAACTATGAGTTTTGTTAATTTATGTAAAATAACTACGCTTGGTACTTATTCCAATCATGTTTGTGTGTAAAACGGAAACATGTAATTACATGTACATGTAGTACCAAATTGAAGCTTATTTAGATAACAAAAGTACACTGGAAGTGTGGCCTGTCGGCACATGAATGCCGCGCCGGCAGCCAAAGAAAACAATGGAACATTTGAAATACAAACGAAAACACGATAGAGGACCACCAGGGAAATGCAAATGTTTAATATGAAGCAGTTAAATGAACGGAAACAGAGATTATAGGACATATACCCGAGAGATAAGGATAAGTATGCGATCTTAATCTTCGGCTTAACGGGGACCGAGGATCATGGATGTGTCACAGCCTGATAGAGGACTATCAGTGGAATGCATGTGTGAATTATGAAGCAGCTACATGAAAGGAAATACAAATTAAAAGACATTTACCCGAGCGTTAATGGTTTGAACGCTGGTATGAATTGTGACCTTGACCTTGGTTGTTGCGGGAGATCGAGGAGCATGATAAGAGGACCATCAGAGGAATGCATTTGCGAAATATGAAGAAGTTACATGAAAGCTAACATAAATTATAAGACATTTACCCGCGCGTTAAGGTTTTGAATGCACTAAGTATGTGACCTTGTTTAGCATGAGTTTAGCAGGGGCCCGTGGATTCGTCACAGAATGGTGAAGGACCATCGGAGGAATGCCTGTTTGACATATGAAGCAGTTACATAGAAGGAAATTATAAGAAGATCCTTACCTCTCCACTCGTCTATGTTCTACTTTGCATTCTCCGTTATTTCTCAAAAGCCACAAGAGGTGAAACTGGCTGATAGCTTGAACACACAAATGTGACTGAGTTGGCCATTACATGTGCTGTATATGATACAATAACGAGGCAGTGTTCACATAAATGTCATATATATATATATACATTCCATTTCGGAAGCAATTGTGTTTAAATCATATGATGATCATGGGTCACTCGACTCCTTAAGTGGTACAACAAAGTATAAAGGGCGACAATAACGTTAACTTACGATGTCCTTATCTGTGGCCGTTACCCGGGTGATCACGACGCCAGTGTTGACGTTCTCCGTGACGTCTGCCGTGTATGTGGTCGGGGAGAAGACAGGGCGGTGGTCGTCTATATCCGTCACAGTCACCTCCATGGTCGCCACCGCCGTCGCCGTCGATCGATCGGTCTCCGTTGCCTGATATAGTGAATACCCGACTTGCGTATTTTGATATCTGATTTATCAGGCAAGGCTAGGAAGCGTGTAGGAATTCCTCGGCTCGCCGAGGAATTGCAACACGTTTCCTAGCCTTGCCTGTTGGATACAGATACTACTGGTCTGGCGTATTTTCAAGAGCATCATGGAAGCCTGAGAAATGCTTAGGAATTCCCACAGTTTCCGTGCATATAGTGATACATATAGAGAATACCAGTGTATTTTGATATCAAGGCTAGGAAACGCGTACAAGTAGGATTTGCTACCGCTTCCGATCCTGATAAAATTGGTACCAAACGACACTAGCATAATATTGTATTTATCAGTTAGTATATGTAATGTTAAATGTTACATAATGAGCACATACAACGTAGTTTTCGCGGAAACGCGGTATTGTTTACTTTTCGCCATTGTGCGGGGATAATTCACTAGCATCATGGTAACATGGACGCATTGATACATGATTTGACTTCCGGGGCTATTTAAAAGTAGTGCAAAAGAAGAGTCCGCCTATTTAATTGCCATGCCAGTGACCATTGGCTGTCGGTAGTGACAGCACTAGTTAGAACGGACTGTTTCTGAGATATGATCGTCATTTGTGTGCACATTGACTGATTAAAACAAGATAGTGCGTCTTTCTACCTATTGTGTTCTATTCAGAATGTTTTACCAGAGTGTCTGGTGAGTACAGTGCTATACATCTCTATCATATCAACCTTTTTGAAACGTATTTGAAATAATCCGACAAAAATTATGCTTTTATGTATGAAATAAAGAAGGAAATTATATGCGTCCTAGTTACCTCATGTGATTTCTGTTTTGAATTTGTTGACCTCAAGTCAATACAGGATACGACAGTTTGTTATAAATCATTGCGTATTCGGTCAAAATATGGCGAGTTAACTGATAAAGTAGAAAACTAGTGTGCTACATCTGTCTAGATGTTTATGATATAATGTGGAAGGTGTTACTATGTATCTCCACGTGGCCGACGCATTTGTTGACGTTATTTGAAAACTCCGAACTACTTTTGACTTGAACTCAACTACTTTATGCAGCTCGTAAGTAGGAAGGGCATGCACTACTGGATTATATGATATTTAAATCGTGTACCTTTATCATAATGTGGTACAATGTTTCATTGTCTCTGTTCAGTTGCTGGGTAACTCGAACCTTTCCGCTGTCTTTGTCCATCACAAACAATCCAGTCTTGCTTTGCTCTGTAACAGATATACCATCTTAACCCTTTCACTCCGAAGTAACTGGAATGGATTTTGATATGGTAAATTTTGCAACCAATCCAACCAGTTTTTTTGTTCTCAAAAATATGAAAATTACTTGCAAAAAGTGCAGATCCTGATGAGACGGCTCGTCACGAGCCGTCTCATCTGGATATGCACTATTTGCCAATACAACTATACAGGCCTGTGATGCTGAAAGGGTTAAACACAACATGCCCGTTATTTGTGGCTGTCACTGGTGAAATAGGGCTCGTCTGTTTTGCGACCAATGTAGGTCCAGATTAGCCTGAGCATCCGCACAGTCAGATCATTATCTGCACTGTTCGCAATTCCATCAATGAAACTCATATCATGCTTCTAACAAGCAATTTAGAGAATTATCGGGCTATAGAAGTGTGCTATTTGATCAGGAGCTAGACTGGTCACAAAGCCCATCAGCCCATTATGGAATGTCAAATCTACATAAACCCAAACAATTAATACTAGCTCTAAATAATTAGAGCTAGCATTAATTATTTGAGTTTATGTAGATTTGGTGTTCCTGGGACGCCGAATCTACTTAAACTTAAATAGCTAGCATTAAATATTTGGAGCTAGCTCCAAATGATTTATAGATCTCTTCAAATGATTTATACAGCTCTTCAAATGATTTGGAGCCAGCTCTAAATATTTTAGAAATATCTTAGAGCTAGCATTAGTTATTTGAGTTTATGTAGATTTGGAGTTCCATATCCCTTTTCTTCAGGTTAGACAATATCAAAATGGCGCGAAATCGCCCAGGAGGTATGCATAAGTAGTTCGGTATAAAAACTAGTGTAGGCGTTTTGAGGTCACATACCTAGTTTGCTTGCAAATCATGATCTATTTCTACCCAGTTTCGCTTGAGGAACATTTTGGGGTGCTTTTAACACCAGTTTTCAGCATATTTGTAGCATTTATAAGAAAACACTGAACCTGTTTGTCACGTGATGTTAACAGAGTTTCCTTGGCCAAATAATGTAAACAATATTTGGGGACATGACGAGGTTGGATTTTTCTTTCTTAGGAGTAAGTGAACCTATTGTTTAATTCATGCAGATTCAGTACAGACTGACTGCAGGTCATGTACAAGTCACAGCCACAGTTTCTGAACGATGATGCATACAATGACATAGCGATACAGGTGCCAAGGGCGTGGGTGTGTATTATTGAGCGACATATAAGAAATACATGCGAGCCACGGTACGTATCGATTTACATGTCGACATGTAATAAATATATGCCAGCCACGGTACGTATCGATTGACAATTTGACATGTAAGAAATACATGCGAGCCACTGTACGTATCGACTGACAATGTGACATGTAAGAAATACATGCGAGCCACTGTACGTATCGACTGACAATGTGACATGTAAGAAATACATGCGAGCCACTGTACGTATCGACTGACAATGTGACATGTAAGAAATATATGCGAGCCACTGTACGTATCGATTGACTTATTTGTGTGACTCCCATGTTTGTCTTACATGTCAAATAGACGTTCTAAATCAGTGACCCAAATATAATTTGCACCCCGACTGAGAAAGGCGACCAGCCTGTTTGTATATCATGCGTTCTTGCCATCCAGTCACTGAGGTAGGCCAACTGCCATCGCAAACACGTGACATTATCAGCTCACTGCGTGAATGTAATGTACAAGAGGAACACTATCTCCAATTGTTGTAAATATCGTGAGATACATTAATTGAACCGGTGGCCTATTTACGCCACAACAGTGGGGACTTACTGCTAAGTGTATACCCAATGCTGGCATTGATGCCAGTATCAAGATCGTAGGCAAACACAGGCGGCGTCGTCGAAAACCACATGTTCACGACAGTTAAGTTCTGGAAATAAATGCATTTTAAAATTGTGTTCACCATGTTCATTGTTTTACATAGCATGTGTAAGTTAACTATACGAATCAACAAACGTTTGCACCAACGTTTTATTGATGTATAAGCCAGGAATGGCTGTATCGGAAATAATATACATGTACATTCAATACAGTTTATACTGATGACGAATTCCCATCATTCCGCTACACCAAGGTGCATGATCACGTGGTTACAACAACAACAATTACGGTACTAAAAATTCCAGAAGCGCCCCCGATTCAAGGTACGTATTATTTTATATTGTCCTTAATATGTAACGGACTTTGATGAAATACGGCGTATCAAACGCGTTTTGTTAAGCTGCATTCGGTGGTCTCGGTCCTTTGGCACAAAGTCTGTCATTTCTGCGAAGAATCGATTTCCGTGTTTACCATATTTAATCACACGGGAATCGATTCTTCGCAAAAAAGACATAAGTATGTACAGAAGTCCCGAGACAAGCGAATGCAACTCATGAAGACGCGTTTGTTGTGCCATATTTCATCAAAATCCATTGCAAATTCAGGAAACTATCAAATAATATTACTTTGGAGTGGGCGCGCTTTCAACTCTTTCAGCCATTGTTGTTGTTGTTCTAAACACGTGATCATGCACCTTGTACATTGTAAGAGTATGTGTTAAATACCGTCACGGTGTCAGTCCAGTTTAATACAATATGCGTTTAAGTTATTGCGCTTAGTATCGATATATATTACATGTACCTAGGTCGAATATGCATCAATGCTATTCCAATGTGTATGGTCACGTGGTTACAACAACAACAACAAGTACTGAAACGTCCTGAAGCCCTCCAATTCAAGGTATGTATTATTGTATTTTGTCCTTATTGTGTAACGGATTTTGATGAAATATGGCGCAGCAAACGCGTCTTCATGAGCTGCATTTGGTGGTCCCGGTGTTCGGCACATACTTATGTCGTTTTGGCGACGAATCGATTTCCGTGTCAGTAGACACGGAACTCGATTCTTCGCAAAAAATGACAGAAGTTTGGGCCAAAGTACATACAAAGACCACCAAATAAAGCTTCACAAGGCGCGTTTGATGCGCCATATTTCATCAAAATCAGTAACATAATAGGGACAAACTAAAATAATACATACTATGAATCGGAGGGCTTCTGGAAGTTCCAGTACTTGTTGTTGTTGTTGTGACCACGTGATCATACACCTTGTATTCTAGGTTGAAACACGAATTGTTAATTGATAGGCCCTGCCAGCACCTTGTAAAAAAAAATCAGGTCCGTACACAGGAATTAATTTAGAGGGTGGTGCGTTATCGTTATTTTGTTTGCACATCCACGGAAAGACCACGGCAAATTAACCCTTTCACCCCTAAGTAACTGGAATGGATTTTGATATGTTAATTTTGCAACCAATCCAATCATCACAAGATGATTTTTAGACCAGTCCATTTATGAACATGGGGTGTTTTTGTGAATTATAAAAATTACTTGCAAAAAGTACAGATCCTGATGAGACGGCTCGTAACGAGCCAGGTCATCTGGATCTACACTTTTTGTCAACACCACTATTATACAGGGCTGTGGTGTTGAAGGGGTTAATTCGGGGGGGGTGGGGAGTGCGTACACACCCGTCGCATCCCCTCTTTGTACGGGCCTGAATAGCATGCAGCTTTGAAGAGAATGTCGAGTCGTCACGTGTCATAGGCGTCATAATACACACTTTTCTACCCGGCTATTGTCTACCTGACTGTGTCTAGAGAAATGGAGCTTATGGATTTTGTGACCAGATGAAGATCAGACCCCTCCGCACAGTCTGGTCCAGATCTGCATTGTTCGCCATTCCACCAATGAAACACCTGCCATGCTTCTACCAAGCAGTATAGATCGCAATCAGGCTACAGGAACGTGATATTTGATCAGGAGCTACATTGGCCGACACAAATTCCATGAACACCAATTCTTCAGTCACTGCCACATACATGTACCTGTTCGGGTATAGCGAGTCGGTAGGTGGGATCCGCTTCATCCAGTATAAATACGGGGTTGTTGTCGTCCGTGTCGTTCACGTATACCGTGATAGTCGTGGTTCCCGATACCTCCAAATATACGTTGTTCCGTTGGCCAATCTACAGCAATCGTACATGCTACTGTCACCACATATGAGACACGCCGTGCGATTCATTCATATAATTTCATTAAATACGTTTACAAAATTTACAATATCTTTCATAGATACACTAGACAACATGTTCAGAGTACATACGGAATATGATTCCGCATGTACTCTGAAATTTGTTTTCAACTTTTAAAGTGATTTACGGAAAATATGGTAAATTTTGTAAACGTATTTAATGAAATTACGCAGATGTATGAAGGTACATATAGCGTGTCACAAATACAGTTAGGTGTCAAATTAAAGTTTACAAATGAACTATTTTTGCACTGAAACAAATGGTTAAAGTTTAGCAGTAAATAGTTCACATATGCATAGGTGTGACATAACATTAACCCGATACAAGCGCTAACTAAAGCATAGGTTGAACAAGCGTTCCTCTCCCATTGCTTCTCAAGATGACGTGTCACACACATTTAGTCATTTAATAGGCATGTACGGTACAAGTTTGTGATAAAATGTGGAAAGAAACTTGACAGTTTATGGAGAATGTGTTACTGTAATCATTGTTCATTATTATGTAATTACTGTCTGCTCAACGTTTTGCTGCCGACGAACTTCTGGCTATTAAACACACTAAATCTAAAAATGTTTAAATGTAAGTACTTTTTCATCAATAATAAAAAAGTCACCTTCCCCAATTTTTTTTAATTGATGTTTGAAAATCGGTCCACAAATTTATTTTTTTTTTAAATCTATTTTTAGCCCCCATGTTAAATTCCCACAGGAATAAAATCATTATTTGATGGAATTTCATCAAATAAAAAAAATTGGGGAGGGTGAATTTGTTAAATTTAAATATTTTTTAGATTTGATGTGTGTAATAGTCAAAAGTTCGTCGGCAGCAAAACGTGGAACGGACAGTAGATAAAAAACTGCACCATGAAAATCGCCAAAATTCAAAAGTCAAAGTAGATACATGTAGTAGGGTACGCAAATATATTATGCGAACATGACCTTCAAACGATGCGTAGATGATAGAATTTATGTTACATTATAAGTATCCAAAGACAAAAATACACTTTTCAGTATGCGAGCAATGCTTAACGTCGCAATGGTTGCACGAACACAACTGAGCTTTCTTTCGAACTGTATTCACAACTATTACATATATACAGGAGTGAATACATCGGTGTGATACCATAACGACATTGTTAGTGACCACGCCAAACCCTTAAAATGGCACGGTAAACTGTATTTAGTATGCACATTTATTATTTGCAGCGAACAAATGGGTGGGGGGGGAGGGGGGGGGGGGTAGTCCATTATTCCATTGACTCCTAAATACAACCTACAACAAATAAGGTCTGTATCTCCAACTGATACACTCGGTCGTCCTCGTTCTCGTAGTCGAGCCTCCTGTTGACGATCAGTGAGTTGGGGTTCGACACCGTACTCCAGCCAAATACCCCGCCCCCATCCTGCAAGGTAGGCATTAACCTGTATTATGCTGAATTAAATTTTGTCGTCTGCTGCAAATGGTTTATTTTCAATATTTCTCGACAAAAACCTGTTTTTACAGCGCATGAGAATCGTCTCTACTGGAGACGACTCTCATGTGCTGTCAAAACAGGTTTATTTTGTTAAGAATTAGGGCAAAAATGAAGAAAGTGCAGACAGTAGTGAGAACGGAGCATTTCAATCTACGATGGATCCGGATCCGTGGCGGAGGGCGGAATTTACAACGTAAACGTATGGGGATCGACTAATCGATAACTCGAATATCTAGGGTATGCGAGAGTTATCGTTCTTGGTCCTTGGAGGTAATACGTCTTCCCTTACCGTTACCGATTCTCGCGAAAAGGGGTCTGACTATCGTTGAGAGTTATCGTTCTCGATCATGGGAGGTAATACGACTTCCCTTACGTTACCGATTCCCGCGAAAAGGGGTCTTACGATCGTTGAGAGAGTTATCGTTCTCGATCCTGGGTACCGTTATCGATTCCCGCGAAAAGGGGTCTTACGATCGTCGATAGACGACGTATACCTCGAAATATACGCGCGTATCGGTCGGTGCAGTCAAGAAAATAAGGGCGTTTACCCGTATTATACCCGTTAATAGCACGACAATTTTCTACCCGTATTCGATATACGGATCGATACCGTTGATGCCGGGATATTTAAAAAATCACAATGGGTTAATATTCGCGTTATTGGCTAGAAACATATTTGTATTTAGCTTTTATTAATAACAAGTCTTGACATGTTGAAACACGTTTACTTAACTGACCACCTAATAGCTATAAATCGGTACTTTTCCCGAGATTAAATCATTCTTGATAACGGCTTCGCCGATATAGCAGAAGTCCTACTTTATAGACATTCTCAATTCGGATATACTCGAGATAGCGTCGCGGGTTATATATAGAGAAAAGTATATTTATATTTTAAAATTACAAGCAGCAAGATGTATTCCGTTAACGGTACGTGTCGACTAGGAAACGACATTCATCTGGATATCAGAAAATATGAACGTTACAGCGAATTGGTGTTTGAGGAATACGCGTTTGAAGGAAAGTTCGCGTTACCCACAGTCAGGGAGTTTCGCTTGTCACTACAAAGATGGAATCAGCTCGTGTTGAACTTAACGGATATAGTACAGACGATCCTGGAACATAAGAATGGACGCGATGTGCGTTTTGAACTACATCTAGGAGGGAACTATTACTTACACATAAACAGAGGATTTGAAGCGGTTAATTTAAGAAAATACAGCATCCCAGACGGAGGAAACGATATACAACCCACACGAACGGGTATCGCTTTGAAGTTCGATGAATTTGATAGACTCGTGAGTTTAATACCCGACATCGAACGGTTCGTACCAGAACTCGCTACGATCCAACCGTGTTACATGCAGCCGGATCACGCCAATTTACTCGGAGCGCTATACTGCGCAGAGTGCAATCCTAACTGCGTCCTATAAGAAGAGACGATGTTAATTTGGATATATTTATTCCATGAATACGTGGCGAAGACGCTGATACCTTATTATAATTTAAAATTCGTGGCTCGGGAAGCGGCCAATAGTTTTATAGAGTCTTGGGAAAATCGACAAAATGAATGTAGAAACTGCTCGCATGCTGGGAATGAGATCGGAGAATGCCAAACGACACATAGCCGCTGCGAAATGGATCGGCGTTTCGGTTATGATACTCATAGCTCTAGCCATCCCGACGTTGATTTTGATCAGACGATTATCAACGGATCGCGGTGATCGATTGATCGATTACGTCACGACATCCAGTAGTAACGCGATGGCGTGCGATTACAGCGAACGTTACGATCTCGGTGAAACGACGTATGTAACGGTGTGTGACCTAAGCGGATACGTCATACTGGACATAAGGAGATATCAACAAACTCGGCATCAATCGCCGGTATTCCCCTGAACTTAAATCAATGGGCAGTCCCTTAAAGGACAAATTCCCTCTATCGATGACGCTATCGGCACGAATACTGACTGAACGACGAGTTAAGATTGGATGACGGGTGGTCGACGCTGATTGGATATAATATAATGTTTAAATCCGCATGCGCAGTTGACGGACATTCATTATTCGGTCGGTTCTCGAGTCGATAACATCAGCAGCAGCGCAACATGTCTGAGAAGCCAGAAAACCAAGCCGGAGGTGCTAACATTCAGGGAGACGATAGAGCGTTTAATCCTAGATATTTACAACACATGGGCAAGGAACTGTACTTGTTCGACGGCGTGTTTAATGGTACTACGTACATACACGTTCGGGAGCTGAGTCGGGAGAATAAGAGGCCTACTGTCAACGGAATAACGCTCACATTACAAAGGTGCAACGAACTATACTCTATATTACCGGAAATTTTAATTCACGTCGATCAATTGCGAACAAACGAGCCATATTCTATCGACGACATATAGGCGTGGGAACTGGTTCGTTACTATGGAGACGGGGTACGATACCGTACACATTAGAAAATTCTGGATACCGAACAATGAAACGAGTATACGTGCCACGAGAAAAAAGGGGGTTTCCTTGACATATAACCAGTGTTTGAAGATGCTGACAAATGGACTCCGAATCCTGGATACGTTTGTGCCGGAACTAAACCGGGTAGTGCCGTGTTACTTATCCGGCAAGCACGTAAGAGATGTTTGTAAAGAATGTTCGCCAAACAATACTAGCGGGGCATAGCGCTCGTTTTCTCGCGCTCATGTATATGTAAATAATAAAAGTATTATCCATGTACCACCGTATCAGTTTATCATTTGCTCCCATTAAGTTAACATCATGCGCATCACAAACGTAGTTTATGGTGCTAGTTTAGGTTGCCCGATTGATCTGAGAACCCTCAGTAATTTATTGGGTGACGCTAAATATGACCCGAGCCGATTCTCTGGGCTGATATGTCACAATCGTATAAGAGGATGTTGTCTAGTGTTCAGTAATGGAAAAGTTGTTTGCAACGGGTCGGCTGCTAGTTTTAAAGATGGCGGGATCAGACTGACCCGGTATGCCAGAAAACTACGACGTTTAGGTTACGAGATACGCTTATCAGACGTCAAATTAATCACGGTTTCCGCTTGTCATACGCTGAGTGGATCTATCGACTGTTCAACGTTTTGTAGGGAAAGTGGTTCTAGTTACGAACCAGAATTGTTTCCAACGATAATGTTTAAGAAAGAGAAAATACATTTCTCTTGTCATCTGAACGGTAAGCTGTTAATTACCGGTATTAAATCGGAGGAAGATTTGGAAGACGTCGTCTATCCCATCCTCATTGAGCTAGAGCTATATACGTCGTAAACAATGGCCACCTACGAACGATATTTAAAATCTATTTATTACGATCCTAAACATCCCGCCTCGTACTCTGGTGTGGAAAAGTTGTTTAAGGCAGTGAGGAAGGCTGGTAAGTTTGTGCTAGACAGAAAGAAAATCAGAAAATGGCTAGAGAAACAAGAACCGTACACCGTGCACCGTCAAGTTGTACGGAAGTTCACTAGAAGAAAAGGTGTAGTACCATACATCGATTATCAATGGGAGCTAGACACTGCGTACATGACCAATTACACAGAAGACAACGACGGGATTGGATATTTCCTGCTGCAGATTGACGCGTTTTTCTAGATTTATTAGAACGTTTCCCATGATTCGCGTGAAAGGAGAGGATGTGACTCGTGCAATGGCCAAGGTGTTCAAACGGAACAATGCACCGATAAGATACACACGGATCGGGTAGCGAATTCAAGAGTCGAGTTTTCCAGAAACTGTTGAAAAAACATCATATTGATCACTTCTACTCGAACAACGAGACTAAATGCGTTATGGTGGATGAGGGCGATCAAGACGATTAAATCTATTGATTGGCTAGATATATGACTCATCATCAGACACATAAATGGATAGATATTTTACCCTCGGTCACCGATAGGTACAATAAAACATACCATAGATCAATCAAAATGGCACCGGCGAGCGTTACCAAACGCGACGAGATATCTTTGTGGAAACTGCGATACGAAAAACCCGAAGAAAATTGCGAAACCATCGCTGGATACAAGTTCAAGGTCGGTGATACGGTGCGGATATCGCATTTACGGCGACCGTTTCAACGGGAATACGATGAGCGATCGAATACTTTTTGGTCAATACGCGTGGTAAAAAGCAGAATATCGATTACTATAGGATCACAGACATAAGAGGGGAGGTAATCGGTGGAACATATTACGCTAACGAACTGAGCAAGGTATCCGTAGATGACGAAACCAAATTTAGAATCGAGAAGATTGTGCGCAAGAGAAAGCGCGATGTCTTAGTGAAGTGGTACGGATGGCCCGTCAAGTTTAATAGCTGGATACCCGTGACAGATATAGACACATATAAGACTGACAAAAGTACATAAATCGATCGATCATGGATAGTTTTTATCTGTTTCTGAACTGTTAGAGACTCGTTAACTGTGCATAAGAACAACTCAGCGTCAGCATTTGACATAGAATTGCCAAAAGCGTACGTATTGGATGGGAAACTGGGAGTGTGGTTTGAAGGAAATAAGTTTAACGTTCGCATTCCAACCCGAATCTGATCGACTTTACATGTGTTGCGATTTCCTAGAGGAGTCGTACGTTAGGAATACGTTAATTCCAGTGTTGAGAAACGTGACTGTTGACGGCGATAGTACTCGTACAATAACATTCTCGGAACCATTTTATGTGAAAGTAAAGTCGACCGATCTGAGAAGATTAACAGTGTTTATTAAAGATTCGGAACTGAAACCAGTCAAGTTCGAACATAACGATCTATATTGCGTTCTACACCTGCGAAAAACATGGGCTCGATAGAAGTATTCGATTTCAAAACAAAGAAAGTGGATACCGTACGTCCCAGATTTCGAAAGTGGCAAAAGCACTTCTGGGATATTCACGAAGGACGAGTAAAACCGGATTATAAATGGCCGATACATAGTGGGTAGCGGATCCCGGCAGAATGCGGTTGTAGACAATAACCAAAAGCAAAGTCGAGGTTAAATTGGTTACGCCGGTCGCCCAAGCGTTGGAAATGGCAAAATCAGAACTCGCTCGCGAAGAAATGCATAAGAAGGCGTAAAACGAACCAGCGAATCCAAGAAAGAGAAAATCGCCGTACGCAGTCTATAAGAAGCCTAAGAAACCCCGCAAGGCTGAACGCGTTAGCAAACGATCAGCAAAGGGACACGATCAATTGACCGGTTAATTATGGGCGAGCATCATATACAAGAACTATCGATTTTCGAGTCACCACCCACCGATACGACCGTGCAATCGAGAGAATGGATCGAATATCGACGGCCAATCAAATCACAGAGGGTTCGGCATTGGAATTTACATATCCGCTCAGTCTTCCGCGTATATAGACTTGAAAAGGAGCCAACTTCGTATTAAACTACGCATTACTAATGAAGATGACACCCCCATTACGGTAAGCGGAAAAGGCTGGTTTGGTCAACTTGCCTTTGCACTCCATGTTTAGTCAAATCGATGTCGCCCTCCAGCAAACGCCAGTCAGTCAACTGGGAGTCAACTATCCTTACAAAGCTTATATCGACACGATTCTGAACACGAACGAGGTAGTTCAGCAAAACTATCTTACTAGCCAGATGTTCTACATGGACGATGCAAGTTTTATGGACGAATTCAAAATGAATGGTGGTAACTCTGGATTGTATTCGAGATCTGGTAAAACTATCGAGGGGAAAATCGCTGACTTGGAAGGACCTATATTATTAGATTTGTTCCAACAAGACCGTTTGATCGTCAATGGTGTGGAACTATCGTTGAAACTATGGCCCAGTCGTAACGCTTTCAGATTAATGTCTGAGGCACTGATTGCGGGACAGAAGGTTCAAATTGTCGACACTAGTTTCAAGTTATGCGTTCAAAAAGTAAATCCGGCCGTTCTAATGGCCCACGGAAATATGATAAAGAAAATCCCCGCCGTCTATCCGTATTTGCGTTCAGAGATCAAAGTGTCGTCGATAGCAGCCGGACAATATAGCTTTAGCGCCGATGATTTATTTCAAGGTATTGTGCCTAATAGGCTCATTGTGGGACTAGTGGCTAGTGCCGCGTATGACGGCCATTACGAAAAATCGCCATTATTTAACTTCAAACATTACGACTGCAACTCTGTGGGCGTTTACGTGGATGGACAATCGTACCCGGCCAAACAGCTACATCCGGACTACGAGAATGATATATTCGTGGACTGCTATAGAACCATGACTACATTCCGCGACGATATAAATATCAACATGAACGAATATAAGAACGGTTATTGTCTATACGTATTAGACATCAATCCGTATTATCGTTCAATACGAAGAGGAAAGGTCATTGCCGACTCGAAATTACATTCGCCAAACCATTACCCGAGAGTGTTAGTGTACTCATGTACGGAACATTTCCGCAAGTGTTAAACATTGACGATACCAGAAGTATATTTATACAATGAACAATTTCGAAATTTTGGACATCGTAAATCGATACGATGTTATCGTATGCGCCACGGACGAATTGTCAATATTGTCCGACAGACCTGGACTATATATAGTGAACACGGACTACAGTTGGAATGGTGGATCGCATTGGGTGGCATTCAATTTCCAGAAACACGGACCCAGCGAATTCTTCGATTCTTTAGGACACGAACCGGAATATTATCACGATACGTACAGAACCGCTTTGATAGCCAATGGACCGTCATACCTCGTGTCTTTGGTCCCCATTCAAGCAGAAGATTCCGACGTTTGTGGACAATATTGTATATACTATGTCCTGTGTCGAGTGGGCGGACTATCTATGTCGGACATCGTGTCAACATTTAGAGATAATGACCGTGTGGGGAATGATATTAAAATGAAAACATTTGTAAATAGAATCAAACGATAAATGTTGCGTATATGTATTTATTAGATCTATTAAAATGGCATGAAAACACGAATTATAGTTTGTTTACATCTATAGAGATATCCATTGTAGCGTTTTTTACTTCTTTTCACGTTTATTGCCCGCACCACCAATCTTATGCGGTCTCCCTGGGGGAAAGTGTATAGTTTCGATGCGGAATGCTGCTTCTTAATAGTTTGTCGTTTCGGGAATGTAACATCATTTATCTCCCCTCCTCTCGATGCGGGACGTTTGGTGACGGGTTGTCGTTTTAAACGTTTGAATGTAACATCATTTATCTCCCCTTCTCTCGATGCTGGACGTTTGGTGACGGGTTGTCGTTTTAAACGTTCGAATGTAACATCATTTATCTCCCCTTCTCTCGATGCTGGACGTTTGGTGACGGGTTGTGTAACATCATTTATCTCCCCTCCATTAGTATTTACCGGTGTAGTCCGTTCTACGTTCCGCCGAATTAATCTCTGATATTTTTCGTACGGGATCAACACGGATTTCCTCATTGCGCTGCCTCAAAATAAATGCGGTTGAACGATCTTGAGTAACGTTAATATGTCCGAAGCCTTCCCAACTAAGGCCTTTTTCTTGAGTTTATATCCTATAGTCGGATCACCCAATAAACGGATCGTCCGCTGTCGTCGTTTCAGCTTAGTGCGTTGCGTAGTGTTAAGAGGTATTACGTAACGTAGCACGTTGTGGGCAATCTCTGTTAGCGCCTTTAACTGTTTCCGTGACACCGTTTTAGTAACTGCGTTCTCTGATCTCTCGATGTTATCAGGAACAGTCGAAGAAAATGCCACTGTTCCGTAATGTTTTTCATGATGCCGTTTGAGCTCGCACTCTTATACTATATGGTATCAATCACGGGGTCTTGTCCGGGAAATATATTCGTTCTTATGCGATACGCGTCATCGCCGTGCGGAGAGGTATCCACTACCAAATATCCGTACGGTCGTTTTAAAGCATCTTGATATGCTTGAACAAACGTTTTCGCTTTGCCCGGGAATAATTGTCGACCTAACGTAGATATCTGCGAAACATCTCGCATATTTTTCATCAGAATCAGGTACCACGTGTTCAACGCGATAGTTCGCGCGTGTTTGCCTTTGCCGTATAAGTTCTGTGTGATGAAAACAACGCTAATTTTTCTATGATGACACCCCTGAGTGAATAAAAGTTCCATATCCGGGTTCTGCACCACTTCGTGAGCTAGATCGTCCAGTGAGTGAGTGAGTGAATAGGGTTTAACGTCCGCTTTTCTGACATAGAGGTACAAGCCTCAGGGAGTCTACACGCAGACGGGTCAACGGGGTCGAGTCCCGTATCCACCTGTCCGATGGGGGTAAATCCCAACTTCAGAACTCAATATTTACAATCAAAATATATATTCAGTCCTGAAATTAGAACAACCTGATCTGGTGCCAGGCCCTCGCCACACCAGCATCATTTATCCCATCCCCTAAAAGTAATAGGATTAGCGCTAATCTTACTTTTATATATGGGGCATAGCCCGACTCAACTCTCACATACAAGAAAGCCAAAAATGTACATGAGGGCCAAATCCGGTATAGTGGGTTCCGGAAAGTATGAACCCAGTCGTTAAGCCAGTTTAGTCGCCTTTTACGACAAGCAATGGCTACTGCAGCACTATTCTCAGGATCAGTTGATCCCGCCCCGGGCTAGATCGTCCACTATAATTAATCTGTGTTGACGATCGCTAGTTAATTCGTCGAGTTCGACCGAAGAAAGCAGACCTTGTCTCGATGTAAAATTCGGAATAGTTCTCTCCATTTCATCGAACAACGGTTGGTGAATCCCGTAGCAATACACTATCTCTATGGGCGGGGTCTCGGAGTACATATACTTCAAATGTTTAAGAAACTCGAAAGTTAGGTAACTCTTGCCACTTCCCGACATCCCACTGATGCAGATATTGGAACACGGTTCGAAGGGAAGCAATGTCGTTGACATCGTTATTTGTGTTTGGGATTAGGCAGAATATACCAGATACAACTGCTAAGTAGACTGATCCAAATCTCCGTCAACGCGTTGCCTATTGACAGATTTACTACAGCAGCGATGGCTATAAAGTACACGATGATGATCTGGCAAAAATAAACTATTTCAGATTTTGGGATATTACTTCCCATGAAAGTCCACCGATCGCCTCTTTCGTTTTCCATTACTCTTATAGTTTGTTTTAAAACCTTATGCAGATAGTGTTCTTATACACTTCGGTCTGGATTATTACATTGACCATTATCACCGGCTTGAGCGTAATTCGATGTCCAATGAGTATATGTCAATGAAAACACGTACACATTGGGCATCGCGGACGGGGCTTGATTCCGTCCGTTCATTTGTGTTATAGACTGTACTACAATAACTACATTCTACAACACAAACGCCACCTAGCACCGATTACTGACGTTTGATTATACCTTTAAAATATACTCAAACGTAATCGATATGTAGTGCTCAGACACGTGAATAAATATCTCGATAAATAGTGCACGTATGCACGTTCGAGTATACAACAAAATATATATATATATATACATGAAATACCAATTAGACGGGACTACACAAACGTATCACGAAATTTAGATGGTTTATGAAACCGTCGACCTAATGTAAAAAGGACATTACAACAACAATTTAAACGACCATTACAGGAAATTAGACGTGTTTCATAAAATACAACCAGTATTGCCCAAAAATAATACGGGCTCTATGGAAAAATACGTGCGAGTGATCGAAAACGTAAACGGCTTGAACGTGCGCTAAATAATATTGACATAAAATAATACGGGTATAACAGTTTACCGAACGCCCAATACAGAAAAGATTCTATGCGATAATATCAATGTGTATAGTCCGCGTCTTACCGGTTACGTGTATAATGTGACCTCGGTATTTGCTAGGCCGTATCGTATTTACAACATGGTGAATCAAATGATATGTATTTTCTTTCGGGGGTCTTTTAAGTGCACTGGTTTGTATATTTTCTTTTGTCCATTTTTTTTTGTCCTTTTTTGCACTTTTTTATTTTTTTTATGGACTTTTGTGCCCCATATTGTACAAATCTCAACGCACAAATAGTGCAACATGTCACGATACAAAACACAGAATATTTGAATATTGAAATTACTATAACGTACTACATGTTCACTAAGTCCAAGGCAATATCCCAGATGTCAAGCCACGTATTTGACATCTGGTATATTAACCAAGACATTTCGGCAATTCAAAATGGCCGCCGTAAAGTACGTTCGTATATTTCAAAAATGGCCTCCGTAGAGTATGTGAATATATTTCAAAATGGCCGCCGTAAAGTACGTGAATATATTTCAAAATGGCCGCCGTAAAGTATGTGAATATATTTCAAAATGGCCGCCGTAAAGTACATGAATATATTTTAAAATGGCCGCCGTAAAGTACGTGAATATATTTCAAAATGGCCTCCGAAAAGTACGTGAATATATTTCAAAATGGCCTCCGAAAAGCATGTGAATATATTTCAAAATGGCCTCCGTAAAGTACGTGAATATATTTCAAAATGGCCGCCGTAAAGTACGTGAATATATTTCTAAATGGCCGCCGTAAAGTATGTGAATATATTTCTAAATGGCCGCCGTAAAGTATGTGAATATATTTCAAAATGGCCGCCGTAAAGTACGTGAATATATTTCAAAATGGCCGCCGTAAAGTACGTGAATATATTTCAAAATGGCCGCCGTAAAGTATGTGAATATATTTCAAAATGGCCGCCGTAAAGTACGTGAATATATTTCAAAATGGCCGCCGTAAAGTATGTGAATATGAATAATAATGCTTATACTCAGATAACAGTAACGCATAGTTTTCCAATAAAGTACAAGGTATATACATACATATATATATATAAATAAAGCACTTTTGTGGATGAAATAACACAAGAAATAGCACAAAATTAAACGGGGCCTATCTCGAAGAAAATGAGAAAAATCAATCTCTACTCTGGTGCGTAAATACAACGAGCTAATGATTGCCTACTGAAAACTATTTAAAATCTTCAGCAGAACGGAGTCGGGGATCGGTGCGTCAGAGTCGGGGTCAGATGGGCATGGACAGAGTTCTATGTCCAACGGCACCGTGTGCATTCCATCGTCTAACACCCTTCGTTTGCAATAGAAATATGAGAATCCGGTTCGTTCTTGGCGATACGTACATACGCCGTTATCGCGAGACCGGAAGCCCATATTTATACCGGAGGCTGGTTGACGAGTGAATAGCACAGAGCGAAATGTGTCCAACGGATTCTGTACATACCGCTTGGAAACACCCTTTGAGCTGAATTTCACCGAATCCCCGCTTCTCGCCAAATACGTTTTTGAGCAGAGACTGATCATCTCATCCGCTACGTACTCCGTTTTGAACAGACCGGAATGCGCTTGTCAAATTGTGAGTGGTCCGTACAGCAGGTGCGAGGTAACCAGCGATTCGCCGGGGAATTATGCGCACCATCGCACATGCCGGACAGACCCCTCTGATATTCGTGCCTATGTTCCGGTTTTTTATGACGTCATCGAGCGAACTAGCTGACAAACACATGTACGCCGAGTTTGTATCCATCTCCAAGTACTCGAAATCGCTACGTTCAACGAACTTATCCATGAAGTCGTAATAAAAGGCCAACATCCGTAGTTTTGCATATTCGAGGATGAAGTAACCGAGTTGTATCGGCAAATTTAAATTGATGATTTTCTTTGCCGATTCAATCTCATAAAACTCTGCCTCCGGGTCCAAAGAGGACATGTCGCGAAATTGCGGTGTGTTAACCTTATAACACGCTTCATTTTCACCGGATACGTACGTGACGTTTCGATGACGAGTCTTGTCCATAATTAGACTCCCGTATCCGCTATTGCCAATTAGCTTCATCGTATCTGCGATGATAGCCTTTTCGGGAATTGTATCACCTTCCCGCCTGGCGTCGCTCACTTGTTGAACGAATGATTCGAAACATTTCTGGCGACGGTACTCCACAACCTGGTATATCTTTGTAACTTCCATACCGTGTTGGAGGTACCAGCGTAAAAGTGGGGTGGCCACCAGAATCTGTTTCGCTTTCATTCCTCTGACAAGTAAGCGACGAGGTTTGTCAGAGAGACCCAGTTCCTCGATATGTTTTTGCATGTGCGAGCCCATGCTGGAGAACGGAACCTCGGTGTTACAGAAAATCGGGCTCATTTCACCGAAATACTCAGCAGGCGACAACTCTGACTGAAACCCTGAGCCCCATTTTTCAGGCACACCGAGGTCGACCTCCACCATGCCAAATAGCGTATCGTCACGGACGGCATTCAAAATCTGTGTCTCTGAGACACGTCCCCGATTTTTTTTACAGAAACTGGGTCTGCTCTCGTAGGCTATATCGTACATATGTTTGTTATACTCAAACAATCGCTCAAATAGACACTCGCGCATCTCGATGACGTCATAACCTTGGAACGCAGATACGAGTGGTTTTTTTTGCGTTCGCTCGGCAAGAGCCCTTTTATTTTTGTGCCATTTCTTGTTAGTGACAGAGGCCGTCAAGGTACAATCGTGTCCATGGTGGTAACAGCCATGAAATTGATATACAACATTCTCGTGGCTGTCAAAACCATCCACGGGATACGGCCCGAGCTTGATTTCCTTCCCATTATTCCGTTTGTGTAGTACGTGTTTGCCTTCATATTTGTTTCAAGTAGTTAAACCAATTGAAGGCCTGCATATACTTGTCACGGATTTGGGGTCGGAACTCATTCTCCGGCCCGACGGATCACGAACATACTTCGGCATGTCTTGCCCTATTGCCCATAGGTAAAGCGCATTCGCGTCATAGCCAACCACTTTCTCGCAGGTTTTATCTCCCCTTATTTGGGTTTCACCCGCTTTAGCGTGACGGGTGAATATTATACTGGGACCCCCGACGATATTTTGTTTAATGGTCTGGTATAACTCTTTATTTCCCTTATCAATAAGGGAAAATTCGGCACCAGTCTCCTCAGCCGTCGCGAAGAGCATCTGTCGAGCGATTCCCGGCACATAAATGGCGGTTTTAAACACATAGATTCCTTTGTCAAAATAGAATTTCTGTAACCGTTCAATCGCTACGACAAACGGCCTTACATCGAGGTCGTTATACCAGACCAGAAAATCTTTAAATGTCGTCATGTTATTATCTGCCCAGACACGCTGGCAAAGATAATAATCATCATCGGAGATCGCAGCGTTCTTCAAATTATTGAAGAACGCCTCCTGGGGAGGAAGACGAGGGTGCATCAATTTGTCAATCGAGTCGAACCACTCGTATGGGAAGTGACCTTTGGCTTCCTCCACCTGGTAAGCTTTCAAAAACCCCACATATGACGTACCTGGTGCGAGAAAGTGGCTGGCGTCCATGAACCGGAAGTGGTCGCTCTGAATACATGCGTACGAAGAAGCCTTTTTCACGGTAAATCCCCGTTTTTGTTCATCCATGCGCATGTGTTTAGCCAGCTTAGATTTAACGAGCGGTAAATCGTATTTCGCGCTGTTAAATCCGAACACGGGAAGACAGCGCATATATGCGCTAAACTTCTCGTGCAAGTTGGCTAAATGTTTCAAAGAGAACACTTCCGGTCCAGCCTCATCATCATCATCATCATCATCATCGTCGTCGATATCAGAATCTACGGGTTTTGCGGAGCGATAATTGCTCATTTTTCTCGTGAGTTCTTCGAGTACCCACCCCCATTTGTCCTCCGCAAGCTCCGCGCTTCGTCTTTGTATTTCGTGTAAATATTGTATCATAGACGAAAGAAGCGCGTCTAAGTCGCTGTCGACGAAGCACGAAGGTCCGGTAAGTTTGAGCATATGCTCACGCTTATCGGAATATGGCGGTGTGTGAATTTTAATTTTTCCGTAGAGTCGTCCATTTTTGATAAGACAGATTCGAAGTCGAACACGGCAAAATATGGAAAATAACGATCGCTTGACTCAACGTGTATATCCAGGATGTCCAGCTCCTCGAAAATCGTTTTGGTTTTTTGATAAAAACCTCCGGGATATACAAATCTAGTCTTATTGTCGCATGTTTTGCCGTGACGTTTAAAGTTACCCTTGCGATCGAAAATTCGACCGCACATTTTACATTGAAATCGTTTCCCGTATTGATCGCAATCGGAAATGTATGAAAGGTGGGTTTTGTAATGATTCATATATATGGTATCTTCGAATCGGTCTGTAGATCTGAATATCGACAGTGCGATGTAAGTCTCCTGCATTTCGAAAACGTTCACATTGAGGCGAAAACAATTTTCGAAATGCGTGAGCTCGGTCAGTTGCAAGCCCTTGAATTTGTGAGTTAAAACTTCACGAATATCAGTCTCGCAATGGGAGAATAAATACTCCTTCCACTGAATGTACAGTTCGCTAACGTGGCTCAGGTCACTGTATTTATGTAATGACAGACAGCGGAAGGCGCATAAATTATCCTTGTATGGGAGACCCTTGGAGTCATTTTCCAAGGCCATGATGGATGGTAGACATTTTGTGGCACTAGGCAAGGGCTTGCGCACTGCACCGAGAATAAAATGTGTACTATATACGGTGCATCTAATATTTGTAATAATTTCTAATCGCCATTTTGTATCTGGACGGTTTTTGTAAATGACCGCCATAAAATCAATATCCCTGAGACGGGAGATAATCCGCGCTACATCCAACCTCTTAGTAACATAAATGGGTTCATCGAATATAGCCTGGTTGCTAAAAGGCCGGAAGTAGCACAGCTCTCCCGTTTCAACATATCTAAGTATCATGCCTAAACTGATATTTAAGCGAAAATAGTGTTCTTGTTGGTCGTATATATAGGTCAAATGCCGACCAATATCGTCCACATTCATGTCCGGCCGCACGGCAAAATTGAAGGTGGAAATCACCGGGCCGATGGAGTGAGATGCCAAAATAAGGGGGCTATTTGTCTCATAACTTGCCTTCAACTCTTCATCGACCCGGCCGTCTTCATTCACCCAGGGGGGTGATACTTCATTGCCCCACGGTCGGTCTTGTAGGCCACCGTCACCGGTTTGATGGTGGGTCGACATATAGTGGGCGTGCAATTCCCGCCTGTTCTGAAAACGTGCGATACAACGCCGACACTGCACACCATCTTGTTTCGGACGTTTTGCAGACGGACCGTCGGCTGTTTCCGTTGCGTCACGTTTCCGTTGATGGATTATGGCGTGGTCGCCCAGCTGCCGAACTGTTTCAAATTTAGCTGGGCAGCTGGCGCACGTGTACGAGGTTGTAACTGGCGAGCATGTTACCTCGTGCCTGACACGATCGCAGTTCCTGGAGAACGTCTTGGCACATTTCCGCAAGGGTGTTTAATCCCCTCATGTACACTACGTTTGTGTCGATTTAAATTGTTCATGGCGTTAAAATACTTTCCACAAACGTCGCAGACTCCGCCATTCTGTTGGCTACTGCTCGATTTGACATCACACACAATTTCGTGCTGCCTCCTTAAATAATCCCTCGTATACACTTTGCCACATTTCTCACAATTTGAAATAATCCGCTCATGCTTATTTCGTACATGTTGAACTAATATATCTTTCCTGCTAAACACCTTATCGCACAATTCGCATTTAAAACTATCCATGTTTGCTCGGTGAAGTATATTACGATAATGACCAAAAAAAGTTGCTCGTTTCTCACTAAGAAATAAGCCACGCCTTCGTTAAACGGATTGATCACGGTTCTTATGCGTTTCTGCGTAGCGATCGGTTGAACAATTTAAGCTCCACCTACTTTATATTCGGATGCCCTCGCTAATTTAACGGTGCAGTGATTTTCCCAGCATTCATATATCTAAGGTGGATTATCTTTGGGATAGTCATCTGTGCCGACAATACGGGATACTTAACTGACCACTTAGAATAGATCAGCGTAGATTGTAATCCACATGTACCATTTGCTGAAAATATCAGAGTAAATCAGATCAGCAAAGTGTGCAATGCGTTAATAAATAGGTTCATTGTTTTCGGCGGCCATTTTGAATTTAACCCGGACTCCATTATAGCTCTATGTGTTGAGGCCAAGGATGTAAGATATCGTTATAAAATATAGTGGTATAATGGAGTGTGAATTTCTGCAAAAATGGTACTAACATTCTCTATATCCTTCCTTTAAACACGTCTTAATCATTCGGTATGTGTACGCAGCTAAAAACACTATGTTATGCCGGTACGCCCGAGGCATAATTATCGGGCTAGGTGAGTGTTATTTGATCAGGAGCTATAGTGGTCACAAATTCGATAAGCCCCATTTCTCCAGTCACAGCCGCTTTAAACACGTCTTAATCATTCGGTATGTGGACGCAGCTAAAAAGGTTATTTTATGCCGGTACGCCCGAGGCATAATTATCGGGTTACGCGAGTGTTATTTGATCAGGAGCTACAGTGGCCACAAATTCGATAAGCCCCATTTCTCCAGTCACAGCCGCTTTAAACACGTCTTAATCAATCGGTATGTGGACGCAACTAAAAAACTCTATTTTATGTCGGTACGCCCGAGGCATAATTATCGGGCTACGCGAGTGTTATTTGATCAGGAGCTACAGTGGCCACAAATTCGATAAGCCCCATTTATCCAGTCACATCCGCGTATGAGACACGCCATGCGATTTTGTACCTTCGGACATCTGCGTAATTTCGTTAAATACGATTACTAAATTTACAATATTTTCCGTAAGTGGCGTCAACAGTTGACACAATTTTCAGAGTATGATTTCTATATCCGATTAGAGAGTCAAATTGCTCTCGCGTTATATCTAAATATCCGCGAAGAAGATGTCAAAATTTGTTCTCCGCCCCCCTGTTTAATTAAGGCGTTTCTCTGCACACCGCTGACGTTCACTAAACGTCGTATGAATGACAGGTGTTTCTGGACCCGGTCCGCGCGTGCAGTCGGATGATTATGTCCATACGGCCTTTATAGTTTCAAATAATGTCTATAATGAGCCGTGAATACTATACAATCGAGTGCCCGCATACGGTTAATCTTTTGAACAATATACGATTCGTCGTGAATATAACACAACGGACTGAGCCGCTTATAATTAATTACCCCGCAGTCGATAGCTCACTGATCATCGATGCGTAACGATACCCCGTTGTGAAAATTTATCCATCTAATCCGGAATATTTCACGCAGGGCGACAAAGTCGCCGTGCGTTACATACAGAAAAATCGGGTTAGTCTCCAACCAGCCTAGATTTTGTTCCGCTATCATACCACACAGAGAATATACAGCGGGACCCCTCTGGATACTCGGTTAAAATACATACCTTCTATCCTTTCTGAAGTCGAAATCTCTGAATAGGTCCAGATGTATTATTTCGCATATTCTGAAATACGCAGTGTTCTTATATCAATTTCCTCCTATACAGTTGGCAATGTTCTAGTATGATACAGCCTTGTCAAAAGTACCCAAACTCCCGCACTAGTTATGCGGGTATTTGTATCCCAGGGTGTCCGGTTTAGAGAGGTTCGTTGTACTTATAAAATCATCACTTCAAAACATTTCGGGCCCCACATTATTGATAAAAGTGTCTCAGCTCACGACCAAGCTAAACTGGTGTCATATTATTAGCCCAAAAGAATATGGAATTTACTGAATAAACGGGTCTTATGGCATTTGCGACCAGCATCCACACAGGCTGATCATGATCTGCACTGATCGCCATTCAGTCAGCGAAACCCCTGGCCTTCTTCTAATAATCGGCATAGGTAATCGCAGCCACAATTGAGCATTAACGCTTCGCGAGCAAGCGGAGTGTCCATAACGATGCACCATATAATAGGTATATTGCGGTTACTGGCTGCATTTTGTTGAATATAACTGTGACACGAGAAAACGGTCATAATCGAGATTTTACGGAGCCCCGAAGTGGACATGGATTTTTCTTTATGAATTCGTTCCCACGAAATAACAATTCGTTCCCACAATTTAACAATTCGTTCCCACAATTTAACAATTCGTTCCCACGAATTAACAATTCGTTCCTATGATACAACAATTCGTCCCCACGAAGAGTCCTAATTTTTTGTCATCGACGCTAACTCGCGAATTAAGAGAATGCTATAAAGTACGGTTCGAATCGAGATGTCCCGACTACGGACATAATCCTCTCTTTGAAATATTCTATACAATTTTTTTTATAAATCCCGTATCAATATGATTATCGGTCACTTAAGACGTATTGAAATCGAAACTGGCTCCCTACGGCCATAAAGCGGAGAATTTGTTGGCTAGTTAGTCAACGAATCGATAGCGCATATGTCACGGGAAAACCCGCGGTATATCGAAACGGGTATAATGTCGTTTCCTAGTCGACACGTACCGCTAACGGAATACATCTTGCTGCTTGTAATTTAAATATATATACTTTTCTCTATATATAACCCGCGACGCTATCTCGAGTATATCCGAATTGAGAATGTCTATAAAGTAGGACTTCTGCTATATCGGCGAAGCCGTTATCAAGAATGATTTAATCTCGGGAAAAGTACCGTATTTATAGCTATTAGGTGGTCAGTTAAGTAAACGTGTTTCAACATGTCGAGACTTGTTATTAAAGCTAAATACAAATATGTTTCTAGCCAATAACGCGAACATTAACCCATTGTGATTTTTTAAATATCCCGGCCCGGCATCAACGGTATCGATCCGTATATCGAATACGGGTAGAAATTGTCGTCTGCTATTAACGGGTATAATACGGGTAAACGCCCTTATTTTCTTGACTGCACCGACCGATACGCGCGTATATTTCGAGTATACGTCGTCTATCGACGATCGTAAGACCCCATCGGGGGAATCGATAACGGTACCCAGGATCGAGAACGATAACTCTCTCAACGATCGTAAGACCCCTTTTCGCGGGAATCGGTAACGTAAGGGAAGTCGTATTACCTCCCATGATCGAGAACGATAACTCTCACGATCGTAAGACCCCTTTTCGCGGGAATCGGTAACGGTAAGGGAAGACGTATTACCTCCAAGGACCAAGAACGATAACTCTCGCATACCCTAGATATTCGAGTTATCGATTAGTCGATCCCCATACGTTTACGTTGTAAATTCCGCCCTCCGCCACGGATCCGGATCCATCGTAGATTGAAATGCTCCGTTCTCACTACTGCAGACGACAATTTCCGTCTCCAGCGTAGTGAGGGTTAAAGGCACTGACTGGGTCTCGGATATGCACAAAAAGTGATGAAACAGAATAGGAAAATATAATTTAATTGTAGATTTGTTTCTGAGCCTCATTGTACATATAATTCGCCTGTAAGAGATATGTAAAAAAAAAGGTTTATAATACTGACAAAGTATCTAGCGTTATTTATTTTGCAGTATTTATAAACATTTATTATTTTCTCAATCTAATTAATTATATTAGTGTCTATTATTAGAACATCTTTCTAAATATGGCATGGTATACGGAGCTTTATAAGGTACATGAGAAGAGAAAAATATGTTCTGACAAATTTGATTTCGTTATAACGAATTCTAATTGGTTATAACGAATTCAATTATTTCGTTTTAACGCATTCCAATTCGTTCTAACGAATTCCAATTCGTTCTAACGCATTCCAATTCGTTCTAACAATTTCAATTGTTTCGTTCTAACGAATTCGTTCTAACGCATTCCAATTAATTCTAACGATTTCCAATTCGTTCTAACGATTTCCAATTCGTTCTAACGAATTCAATTATTTCGTTCTAACGCATTCCAATTCGTTCTAACGAATTCCAATTCATTCTAGCGCATTCCAATTTGTTCTAACACATTCCAATTCGTTCTAACGATTTCAATTTTTTCGAAATAATTGAAATCGTTGTAACGAATTGGAATGCGTTAGGACGAATTGGAATTCGTTAGAACGAATTGGAATGCGTTAGAACGAAATAATTGAATTCGTTAGAACGAATTGGAAATCGTTAGAACGAATTGGAATGCGTTAGAACGCATTCCAATTCGTTAGCACGAATTCAATTATTTCGTTCTAACGCATTCGAATTCGTTCTAACGCATTCTAATTAATTCTAACGATTTCAAATTCGTTCTAACGATTTCCACTTCGTTCTAACGATTTCCAATTCGTTCTAACGAATTCAATTATTTCGTTCTAACGCATTCCAATTCGTTCTAACGAATTCCAATTCATTCTAGCGCATTCAATTCGTTCTAACAAATTCAATTATTTCGTTCTACCACATTCCAATTCGTTCTAACGATTTCATTTTTTTCGTTCTAACGAATTCAAATTCGTTCTAACGCATTGCAATTCGTTCTAACGCATTCGAATTTGTTCTAACGATTTCAATTATTTCGTTCTAACGCATTCGAATTCGTTAGAACGAAATAATTGAAATCGTTGTAACGAATTGGAATGCGTTATTCACGAATTGGAATGCGTTAACGAATAAATGAATTCGTTGGAACGAATTGGAAATCCTTAGAACGAATTGGAATGCGTTAGAACGCATTCCAATTCGTTAGCACGAATTCAATTATTCGTTCTAACGCATTCCAATTCGTTCTAACGAATTCCAATTCGTTCTAAAGCATTCCAATTCGTTCTAACGATTTCCAATTCGTTCTAACGAATTCAATTATTTCGTTCTAACGCATTCAATTCGTTCTAACGAATTCCAATTCGTCCTAACGCATTCCAATTCGTTACAACGATTTAAATTGTTTCGTTAGAACGAATTCGAATTCGTTAGAACGAATTGGAAATCGTTAGAACGAATTGGAAATCGTTAGAACCAATTGGAATGCGTTCTAACGAATTCGAATTGGTTAGAACGAATTGGAATGCGTTAGAACGAATTAGAATGCGTTAGAACGAATTGGAATTCGCTAAAACGAATTGGAATGTGTTAGAACGAAATAATTGAATTCGTTAGAACGAATTGGAAATCGTTAGAACGAATTGAACGAATTGGAATGCGTTCTAACGAATTCGAATTGGTTAGAACGAATTGGAATGCCTTAGAACGAGTTGGAAATCGTTAGAACGAATTAGAATGCATTAGAACGAATTTGAATTCGTTAGAACGAAATATTTTAAATCGTAAGAACGAATTCGAATTCGTTAGAACGAATTTGAAATCGTTAGAACGAATTGGAAATCGTTAGAACGAATTGGAAACCGTTATCTAGAACGAATTGGAATGCGTTATAACGAATTGGAATGCGTTCTAACGAATTCGAGTTGGTTAGAACGAATTGGAATGCGTTAGAGCGAATTGGAAAGCGTTAGAACGAATTGGAATACGTTCTAGCGAATTAAAATTCGTTAGAACTAAATCAAATTTGTCAGAACATTTTTTTCTCTTCTCATGTCCCTTATAAAGCTCCGTAATGGTATGATCATTTCACCACAAAAACAATAAAAAAAATTAGCTATTATTTCCCTTCTATTTATAGAGACCTATTTGTAGATATATTTATTGAAATCCGGTCCTTTGGCTTATTTTATAAAATAGCGTTTATTTCTTACTGAATAACTTGCAAAAATAGGGTAGACCCAGATCAGATTGCACATATGTGCAGTCTGATGTTGGTCTACACTGATTGCAATACAATTAATAAGTGGGAAAATAATGCAGTTCCTTATCAGATTGAGCAGATATGTAGGATGATCTGGATCAACACTAGTCGAAAACACTATAATGGCGTCTTTACACGACAAATCATGCGATATTCGGTTTTATTACAAGCAATTAGGCAACAAAATATACCAGTTGGACCGGACTTCTAAAAATACATTCAAAGGGGAATAACTAGCTACGATCCCCCATTGTTTTTTTACTGGATTGATTTGATTTATTGGTGTTTAACCGCCTATCAACAGCTACTGTCATTTAAGGCCGGGCCAACGTGTTCGATCCCGTATGTAAATTGCCGCATTGGGTTGGTGGGGTGGGAGGGGGAATCCCAAAATCAGAACGGAATATTTACATCGAAAAAAATATATATTCAGCCCTGAAATTAAAATAACCTGACCTGGTGCCAGGTCCATATCACTCCAAAGTCAATTGGCTCCTTCCCCTAAAATAGGATTACGAATAATAGTAATACTCACATACGGGTGTTCCTTACTAGAACATGTATGGCAGAAATGACAAAATATGCCAAGTTCTAAAATAAGTTCTCCCCTGCTTATTACAGTTTCTCATAGCACGTATTTGAATATCACTCATATCATGAGTAAAACGTTTCTACTGTCTGTTCGATGTTTTGCTGCAGAAGAACTTTTGGCTATTAAACACATTGAATCTAAAAACTGTTTAAATGTGAGTAATGTTTCATTGATAACAAAAACTCACCCTTCCATTCAGTTTTTGATGAAATTCTATCAAATATTGACTGTATAGCGAAAAAACAAATGTCCTAAAAAATGTTTCATGTATAGAGGATCTCAAAGGAGTTTCTCTTTGATATGAGATTTATGAAACGAATCACAAACAATGTATGCACCGAGCCTCTGGATACATATATTATACATATATTCAATATATGTATATACATAAAAAACCATCTAGTGACATATGTACCTGCAGTAAGTTATAGCTTCGCCATGTAAATGACGTCCCGTCTTCACATTGCTCGATGAAAGCGTTGACTGAAACATCTACGTGTGTGCCGACGGCGGACCCCTGAAATATAGCTCTCGTATTGCAGTTTGATGATGGAGATATTCTATTTAGTTACATATCTATCTCTCTCTAAAACATGTTTGCTATTTATGTCAACTTTGTTTGCTATTTATTTCATCGTTCTTTCTCAGCCTTCGGCCTATCCCGCGCACTTTTGGATCCGTACAATTTCAGGTTGCTGGTGCAATGGAAACGATGTCGCCGTCGTTGAGCTAGTTTCAGATATTTCCTCAAGGTAGATTTTGGTAAACATTTGTTTTAGTCAATAACAAATATCAAGGACTTGAAAACAGTTGAGAAACTAAATGTTGCAATTCAGTGGATTATGAAGCTTTGTTTATCGGACTATTTTCTCGCGACAAACGTTCCATAATCACAGGTCAATGACCCTCGTGAAATAGAACAGAACAGAACAGAACAGAACATATCCTTTATTTCGGCACCAGTCTCAGACCACGCAGTGGTATATGAGTGAATACATGTATACATATAATAAATTGTATTTTCAACAACAACATGACAGACGGCATACACGTATATGAGGGGGGTTGTCAATTACAGGTGCAATTAATAGAGGATATTCATATTTTTGCAACGAATATGACATATATATCCATCGAGTGGTGTGAAATTTCCATATTTCACGAGTGCCGTTATATACCGCTCCATGGAAATTAGCAGTTTTTTAGACTGTATACGGTAATGAATGTGTATTTGCAGCCTATTTGCGCTTTTTTCTTTCAGGTGCGCGTAGTAGTATATAGGGAGTCAAAATGATACCACCTAACGGTGGTATCATTTTGACACCCTATATACTACTCCAACCACCCCCCGAAAAACTCCAAAATTGGTTAACGAGGAAATTGTCACCCGACAGCAAAATCGTGACAATTGGTGTCATAAATACATAAGTTGAAAAGAGGTCCAATTGGACAGATAAAACTATACTAATAAAAAGGATTTGTTTTCGTCATATTGGTGTCATAAATACCTCATGTTCATTTAATGTCCAATTGAACAGATAAAACTATACTAATAAAAAGCATTTATTTTTGTCTCGTTGTCATAAATACCTCATATTTATTTTTCAACACGGCATTTTCCTCCTCCACTATAGCTAATTTATCTATTTCTATCCCTACAAATGTGATCGCTATGGTAAACAACTGCATGACAACAGCGTTCCTATCCGACGCTGACGTCGAGTTGATGAAAAATAATTTCAGATAGTCAGTTTACATACCATCGATAAGGAGAATTACACTCGGCTATAAATAACAGTGTGTGTACCGTCTGTTAACCTCGACTATAAATACACACATTCATAACCCGTGAAATTGAAACATTGTCGTCTGATATTTAAAAAAAGGTGTTTCAGTTAGATATGATCAGCCTATAATAACCTGTGTACACACCGTCTGTGTAGACCGATAATTATACAACACTAGGTAGTGTTTATCATAACAGCCTTCGTGGTCGTGTGGTTAAGGCGACACTCTACAGACACGTGGGTCGTAGGTTCGCGCCGCGGTTGTAGCTAAACTTTTTATTTATTTATTTATTTATTTCTATCCCTATAAATGTGGTCGCTATGGTAAACAACTGCATGACAACGGCGTTCCTATCCGACCGCTTGAGGTTGATACAAAAAAATAAATTCAGATAGCTGTTTACATAGAAATTTTATAATTAATTTTGTAAAGTTTTTTTAATAATTTAAAGCTGAACACCCCCTATTATTACATATTAATTAATTTTATTAAAATCAGTTAATAAATTGTTTACTGCACCAATATAATTATTTTTTATAATTTTCTTAAAATTAATTAATTTTAATAAAATATCACAATGGTGCTGTAACATTTCTTTCGACTTTATTTCCAAGTTTTACTCTAAATTTATCCCAATCAGTACACTCAATTTTTGGCATGGTGGCGCGCGCTTTGATTCTAATATCATTTTTTTTAATTCTTCATATCTCCCCATTTCTTCCACCACGGATTCAAACTCTAAATTTGATATTTTCTTATCGGCCAACGCTTTGGACACTATAACGTCGATGCTATTTTTCTTAGACCTGGCGAGAACGGATATTCTATCATGATTTCTACTTTTTTTCTCGAGTTTTCCACCCGCCGCCCTAGTTACCATACAAAGTATTCCAGATAAAACGGTAATTCCACTCAAAACCCCAGCAATTGGAACCGTTACAACTGTAGTTAGCGTTGCAGCAGTCCCCGCACCACTCATTACAGATAAACTCGCCAGAACCGTACTAGATGCTTCGGCTATGTTATATGCTTATATTTTTTAGCGTGTCTTTTTCTATTTGCGCATTCTCTAACTAAAATATCCTGCATAGCGACGATATTATTCAACCTAAAATCTTAACTTCTTTCGTTAATTGAAGTTGATGGAGTGGTATTGACAATTGGATACAGTGTTGATGGTGCGGTATTGACAATTGGATACAGTGTTGATGGAGTGGTATTGAGAATTGGATACAGTGTTGGTTCGTTCATGATTACAAATTAAGTTCAATTAACAATGTAACAATAGTGGAAGAACTCGCTGGGTCAGCGATTTTCGTAACAAAGTTAATAACACTACCTTCTGAAAGTCTAATTAGATCATAACCGTGACGAAACCACCGTCGAACTATCTCCAGCGATTTTAGTGACTCCAGCCCCCCTGTTCTTCACCATCTACCTACACGAGATTTATCGTGACCACGCGCCCACAGGTTTACCATTAGCATTAACCGAGCAGACCGCCATTCGGACAACTGTACCTGTAGTTGTCATGGTGTATCCCCCGCATTTATTATTCGCTTTGGTACCGAACGAATATTCATAGAGCCCCTCAGTCAATGGGCCCCGCTTCTCAGCCCAAACTGTTATGGCACGTTTTAGTGTTTTCATTGTTTGCACTATTCCGGCAAGCGCACTGTTTGCGGTATATGCCTCTGTACGAATCTTATAAGAGGCCTCCTCAAGAGCTTTGGTCGCGGCTCTACGAACATGTTTCAGTTTATTAGAAACTTCGGTTATTTTTTTCTCCTAGTTTCGGTAAGAGCAGCTCTTCTGCTGAGCGAGTCCTCTAAGCGCAACGCATAATAAGCCTCCGTAATGGTCGCCTGGTGATCTTCTAGGGCTTTTTCAACACCCGTTCGGACCCCCTCAACCCCCAACCGGGTCTCTTTTTGAAATTCTGTTATTGTTTCGTCTAGTTTGGTAAGTGTTGCTTTTCTGATGAGAGAGTCCTCTGAGCGCAACACATCATAAGCCCTCGCAAGGGACGCCTGGTGGTCTTCTCGGACTCCCTCAATACCCGTTCGGGCCTCTTTTTGAAATTTGGTTATTTTTTCATCTAGTTCAGTAAGTGCCACTTCTCTGTTGAGAGAGTCTTCTAAGCGGAACACCCTATAAGCCTCCATAAGGTTCGCCTGGTGGTCTTCTTTGAGTCCGTCAACCCCCAACTGGGTCTCTTTTTGAAATTCTGTTATTTTTTCGTCTAGTTTAGCAAGTGGCCGCTTCTCTGATGAGAGAGTCCTCTGAGCGCAACACCCTATACGCCTCCGTAAGGGGCCGCCTGTGGTCTTCTCGGGCTTTCTCAATACCCGTTTCGGGCCTCTTTTTGAAATTTGGTTATTTTTTCTCCAAGTTCAGTAATGTTGCGTCTCTGTTTGGGAGAGTCCTCTGAGCGCAACACCTAGTAAGCCTCCTAACCGTAAGGGCCGCCTGGTGGTCTTCTCGGGCTTTCTCAATTTTCACCCGGGCATCTTCCCCAACTTGTGCAGTCGCCTTAAGCACTTCTACTCTAGCATCCGCTATACTCCTGCGAATCCCGTTTTGTGGCCTTCGATATAGTTTTATTGATCAGGGCCTTGGTTTTTCCTGTAGTTAAAAAGTCACTCTCTGTCGTCGGGACGAATCCCCCTTCTGCCGTTCCAAATTCTTTGAATCTGTCACCCAATCGGAAGAACTACCTGGTCCGTATATACTCATAATAATAAATTATAATATTGGGGCACCTATACTCAATTGGAAATTTCGAGAACGACCGAAATCGGGTAATAGTTATTCAACTTTCTCGCTTGATCATCGAGAATAGAGACCGTAAATTCGTGGATGTGTCCCGTTTCCAAAACTTTCATCTCGGGGAGTCGGAAGTCTAAGGTCACCGTTTCCCCAAAGAAACAGTTGCCGTCTTGCACGGTTTTCAGTAATGTGCTGGGAGATCCGTCTACCGTGTTGTACGATGTGTTCACCCGATCCAAGTGCACCCTGAGAGTTTTCGTGAAGGCGAAGTCCATCGGTTTATCACCGACGTACTCACCCGAGACAAACACTCCTTTATTTGCGGAGTATGTCTCTCTAAAACCGAGTTGATTACCCAACCCCGGGGAGATCACTACCTTACTATCAGGTCTGATGGTCATTGTTGGAATTCCGGTAGCCTTCGATACTGTGAGGTTGACTCTACCGTCAAGCTCTGCGGTGACAAAATAGTTGAGCTGTATAAAACTCCACAGTCCGTGAGGCAGCTTTACACCTACTTGTCGTCCATCCTGCACATAGTAAAATCCTTCACTCTTCCCCACATTCCGCCACCCAACCGTGAAGGTGATTGATCTGAGGCCTACCCGGCGTTTTCCGCAGCAGTTGTCGATTGACTTTTGAAGTTCACAACTCTCATTTTGAACATTAGTGATAGTAGCAAACATAATAAAATCTTTCAATGGATACCAAAGCATTTAGCTTTAACTCTAATGCGAAGTACGCGGTCGGAGGTGTATACACACAAAAAGACGTTGTTAACCACCTTGTACACCCAACTGTAACAGTTAGACCGAAAAGTGGCTTTACCACCAATTTTCCCGACATCTTTGAACAATATAGGCTGCCCAAGATTACTACGATGGAGGCCGTGAACGGGTGGAAAGCAACACCGATGCAGTTTTGGCAGAATCAGCTCAACTTCGCCGTATGGTGCGCAATGGCCGGATGCGGAGTTTCGCATCAAGACCATCTGACATCCGAGCATGTCATGCTCCGAAGTGTCTACAACTTTCACGCGTATTACACCATTAGGAGGATTATCAAAGAACTAGGTATTCCACTACCTCAAGATGACGCATGGAATCCCATTTTCAACACGTACGATCGTAGGGCGTTCGAAAGACTGTGTAGCGAATTTAACGTTTCAAAAGATGCGGACTGGAGACAGAAAGTATTTCCTGGCCTCGGGGACGTTCTCATTCGGGGCCAGTCCGGGAATTGGACGCAGACTGATTTTAGACACGATCGATCGGGTGACCACATCGTCAGTCGGAACGCAGGGAATTTTGATCCCGCGACGATGACCTTCGGGCCGGAAGTATCTGGAGGTCGGTACTGCGGCGTCTCATCCTGCGAATGGTTACCGCCGAAACGAGCTCACATAGATTACATACAGCAGGCTGCTGAGGTCCGGGACGCGTGGGGTACATTTATGTTAGATAATGGTCTAGGGTTCACGCAGACTGGTGTTACTCGCGTCAACGACTCCATTCGCAAGTACGTCTGGGCCATCCTCGGCGCACAGTAGCAAACTCGCAGTTCTATACTAGGCACGGGAACGGCGTTTGACGCGCAAAAACAATTATTGGCACTCGTAGAGGACGCCATCTCAGCTAAGGTGGACCTGGAGAAGGCGATCGAGCAGTATCAAGACGTTTTGCAGAATGCCAGCACCCCGGTAGACTATGTATTTGGAATAGGTCTTTATATAGCACCGAGCAATATGATACTACGAGACGACCCGGTTGACGGTTACAATAATCAGATCGTAATCGCCACCGTCAATAAAAAAATCGGCCACAACGGGAACGTGAACGTGGATATCATCAAGCGCACCCCCAACAGTGGAACCGATTTCATAAAACCGCAAGCACCCCACCCCACCAACACCAATTCACGAATTAGGCCCCCCATCAAGTTCTTTCGAACCCAGTGTTCCACCGAGTTCCGCTCCTGTTTCACCCTCTGCAATAGGACCAGCAAGTTCCCCCCTCAACACTGTTGAACGCGATTGGATTGGAACAGTGGAAAATAGTGCCACAACCCACGAGGAGGAGAAATTAGGGCTCGTCGTAGCCCTCGGGGTGGTCGGACTATTTGTGCTTTGGATTTAGGAACTCTCGGGAGGCTAAAAGTAGGAGACCGGCGATTGCCACGATTAGAGCCCAAACATTATTGGCGAGCCATCCAGCCGTTTTTGATAATATAGATAGCAAGAAGGAGAGTAGACCCCGATCAACCCAGGCAGCGCGGCAGCCAACTTTCCTGCTAATTTAGCCAAGAGATTGGCGAGGGCTTTTAGTTGTTTTTTATCCATTCTTTGGCTCCACCGGATAGAGCTGGTGCTGGCGCTGGCGCTGGCGCGGGTGCTGGTGCTGAACCACCCGTGATAGACAGAACTAGAGACGATATAGATAGAATTAGGGTCGATATAATCATGGTGAAAGCTGTGAGGATGGTTACTATTGTTAAGCCCTTCTCTCTGAACAGAGTGCGAAGACGTTCACCGAGTTTCGTGTCCTCGTGCAGGACCCTCGAGATTGTTTCGTGGCTCCGACTTAATTGGCCGGAAAGTGCCTCACGGTTAGTCGAGACAACCTCCAAGCGAGCTTCTCTTTCGTCCCGCAACGACCGCAGGAGTTTGTCTATCCGCTCGGTAGATTCTCTATCGTCACGGACTTCCCCAAGTTTTCTTTCTTCTAGCGCGATATGTTCGTCCAGCACCGTGAGTTTGGAGAGGTTATTGACCAGTTCGCCCCGGACCGTTTGCAGAACCTTATCGAGTCCCATGAGTTCGCGAAGAGGTAATGGTAGATCAAACTTAGTGCCGTTTATTTCGTTGACAGTTGTTTCCTCCGTGTTAATAGCGTCGGTGACTATACGAGGGACCTCGTCTTCGCCAGCGTTTCGTCGGTATCCTGCATGGTTTTTACCATTTTTTTAGGCACCTGCGACCGGTCCCCGATCAATCCGAGAGCTCGAGCGAATAGTACTCCATATTGGCCTAAGGAAGAGGGGCCGAGGAACCGGGTCGGGTCGTTCTTGAACGTCAGTAACTTCCAGTTCTTGCCCCATTTAACCCACATGTCTCCTCTTTTAGTGTTGCGAAACTCCAACGTGGCCTTGATGCCGTGTCTAGACACTATACTCTCCAAATTTTTCACCAGAGAATCCGTTTCTCTGAGAGGAGCCAGCTCACACTTGGAGATCCCCGCAGGAATATCGACACCGCCCGCCCATGTCGGAGTTTCGGCAATGCCGTAGAAGGCATCGACATCGCGGAAATCGGATGTACCGATTTCATCCATGTCAATATCGTAATCTTCGAGGTAATCGTCTCGGTCGCCCGTAGTGCGATTGAATTCGTCCATGCCAATATCGAGACCAGCCATCTTTAATAATTATTATTATATTAAAGACAAAACCATACAGGTTTAATAGATTATGTCTTCGAGTCAATACGGTCGCAAACTCAATCCATATCGCAGACTGCGTGAGCCCCTCGGGGCAAAAGGTGTGAGACAGAGTGTCGTTATTGCGAACAACCCATCGACGATCGACCAGAACCAGCAGCTCTTAGTCCGCTTCCCCAACCTCGGAGCTAGCGACGTCATTATGCCGGGGACTGTTCGCCTCGCTTTCACTATTTCGCTGACGTCGACGGACGCGGACCGAACCATCGTTCAGAACCTGGGTCGAGCCATCGTCAAGAAGACTATGATAAAGATTTCTGGTAATGAGGTGATGTCGATCGATGACAGCGACGTCTACCATTGCTACCAGGACCTGTGGAAGACGGCGCAAGAGCGCGAAAACGCTGTCTATCAGGGTATTGACACCAGTCGAAATAAGAACGTAACAAGACTTAGAATCGGGGCTGGTGACAAGGCAGATAACGTCGCGAGCGACAACGCGGTCGCGGCCGCTTACGGCAACCGATTCTACATCCCGCTCGACTTTGAGTTGCTGGAGAGTCACATGCCCTACTATCAGAGTGCTTTGGCTGACCGCCTCGAATACGAACTAATGTTCAACGACTACGGCCGTGTTCTCATAGCCACCGACGTGCTATCGACGTATACGATCGATAATGTTTCGCTGGAGTACGACATGGTCACGATGCCCGAACTCGCGCGATTGATCAGAACCCAGTATGCCGGGCGCGTTGCCATACTTTACGACCGAGTTCTTCGCCATCGCAAGATGACGAAAGACAAAAGCGACACATTGTGGAATATTAACGTCAACGTACCCGCCCGCTCGATGAAAGGTATACTGATGCTGTTCGAGGATGCTCGGTTCGCGTTCGGTGCTAGAAAAACCGACAAATTCTATAACCCCAAAATCACGAAGGTAGAGGTGACGATCGAGGGAGTCCCCAATCAACTCTTCAGTGCGGGTCTTCGCGCACACCAGCAGTGGGACGAAGTCAGAAAGCAGTTTGCTTCCGGCTCTAAGCGCTCCCCGGAAGTTGCCGCGGTTGCCAAAGACCTGCAGCTATCGGACGTCTCCCTCGCGGATTTCCTGACTACAAAGTACGCTCTATGGTTAGACATGCGAGCCAGCGACGACGACCAAATGCACGGTAGCGGACGCCAAGTTGAGAACGCTAGCGAAGGTGTGACGATCCAGATAGCCAAAGAGGCGGATGGAAATGGCACATTGAACGTATACTTATATATAATAACGGACGCGCAACTCAACATCGAAGATGGTCGATACGTCTCAGCGATCTACTGATTTAATAAAAAAATCATCTAACGATTTATTAATTAATAATTTTGAAAAAATTAAGAAAATGAGCAATCAATACCAATTCACGATTGGAGATGCCCACTCTGCAATAATATGTGGGCAGACAGGATGCGGAAAAACGGTTTTCATCCTCGACTTACTCGAGGGCTCCTACCGCGATGCCTTTCGTCACATTGTGATCCTGTGTCCCACTGTGCGGCACAACGATACTTATCAGCGGCGCCTGTGGATATGGACCGACCCTGAGGTATACGTTATTGACCCCGGCGACAGGCTTCACGGTTGGCTGCGTATCTTCTATCAAATATTCCAGGGAGAGCCCACCCTATACGTGATTGACGATTGCTCGGCCAAGGCGGCGATGACCAAAAAGAAGGACATGCTCTCCGAGCTCGCATTTTCTGGCCGCCATGCGAGGCAAAGCGTATGGATCTCCACTCAGAAGTACAACGCCGTCCTCAAGGATCTGCGCGAGCAAACGAAATGGGTAGCCCTCTTCCACTGCAAGGACAGAGACTCATTCGATGAATGTCTTAGAGAGAACGACGTTATCCCAACGCGCGAGGAGCGCCTGGAGGTTCGACAGATACTTTCGGAAACTAAATACACCAAGCTTCTGCTAAAGACTGATCAACCAACTGCTTATAATGTAGTTAATTAATAACTGCTGAGTAAATGCTTAACAATGCTGAGCAATGCTGAGCAAATGCTGAACAATGTTGAACAATGCTTAACAAATACTTAACAATGCTGAGAAAATGCTTAACAATGCTGAGCAATTGCTAAGAATTTGTTGCTCCGCTGCGAGCTTTATTGCGAGCATAACGGTGATCATAAGTATCTGGTGGTGCGCTTGGCAATATGTTAGACTTATGAGACTTGTAAGAATAATTAAGTTAATTTTAAGAAAATTAGCAATAATGAACTGCGACGAACTTCTCGATCAGCTAATGAAAGAAACAGTCGCTCCGACTGCCGACACGACTGAAACTGTAGGAACACCTGTCAGCACGACTGCCGGCACGGCTGCCGATACGGTCCCGAAAGAAAACGAAAACGCGGCGCGTCGAGAGCGTCTAGCTGCGCTGGTTGCTGGGGGACAATCGGATCATTATCTCGGTGGGCGTCTCTCAGTTTGTCAGGTGGATAAGATGTCAGATGCGGAGGTCGATACGATGTACGCGCGACACGAATCCAAATTCGGTGCGGAGATGACAAAAACTCTCGGATCGGCGGCTATTCATTTGTACGCTACCACCGTTAGTATACTTCTCCCTATACCAGACACCGCGGGGTTGATTCGCGATCTGGAGACTGACCCTTTTATAGGACACACTCTTAGAACGGCATGCTGCTCAATTTATCACAAGTTTGGAATGTACTTAGCTCCGCTGACAACCGCGCTGACCACGGGTAAACACTGTCAATTTGGACATATATGCCCACGAACTATAAGCCCTAATATTATAAATGATGACACAAGACACACCTGCGAGAGTGACGGAACCACACTCAACCCAATCGAAATTGGAGTTGAACCAGAGCACGTTGGATGAACCCACAACAGCACGACATAAAAACCCAAAAAGACAGGCAGCTGGGTGGGCGGCGGCTGTCACCCGAAAAGTTAAACAAGATAAAATACTCGCCGAGCTTCGAGAGGTCAAACTCCAATTGAGATTGGAGTTCCAATCGGAGACGACAAAACACCCGGTGGCAGCTGTTTCTCCCCCAAACGCTATTGGATCTAAACAGATTGCTCCAACTCCCAATACTGATTGGATCCCGTGGGTTGTTGTTGGTGGTCTGTCGGTTGTGGGCACCCTGTATGTGCTTTACCGTTCCAACAACAGGTCATCAACGAGGTTGAAATTGAAAAAACAACCCCCAACACTGTTGGACGCGGTTCCAATCCAATCGTTGAGGGATGCGCCCCATTTAAACATTAAACGCGATCCCTTTTATATGCAATAATGGCTGAACGCGATGGTAAAATGATAGTGAATGCGCTTTATCACGCCGTGGTGATATCGGGTCTCAGTATCGGGTACGCTCGACTATCAAAGATGACCCTAGGAGGGTCCGCTCCCAAATTGGACTTTTACTGAGAGAGACGTAGGGCTCGTGACCTTAGATGTAGCTGCCGCAGTTTGGACCCGAGATTATCTAATTAAAGCTGGAATTCTACCCGTTAATATATGGAAATAAAATGGCTTCGATCGGAATAATAGTAGGAGGAGCGCTCGTGAACGCATTGGCGTTCAGCGGCAGCAACTTTCTATTCTCTAAACTACAAAACTCGAACGCGGATGAGGAGCGCGAGCGTCACGATTTAGCTGTAGAACAACTCAATAGCGCGAAGGAAGCGTGGTCGAAAAAACGAACCGCCGATCTCGACTGGGTCAGCGAAGAGCTTCGCCGCGAGAATCACACCGCGCAAACCTTCCAGAACGTTGAAGAAGCCAACCGCGAGTACGCGCTGGCATATCCGCAGAGAAGTCTCGATCCAATGAATCGCGAGCCCCAACTTTCAGATTTCTATGTACCGTCAGAGACCCAAAAAGACCGCGAGATCGCGTTCATCGTCGTGGGAATGGCTGCGACGGGTCTCGTCGGCTACTATATATTCTATCGAGATTAAAATAAGCAATTGAACTTGTTTAAATATATATATATACGATAAACACGCGTAAACTTGATACCAAACTAACGCACAAGCTGGCGAATACGTACTATAGCCCACGCGGCTACTGGAAGGGACTCGCGGCCATCAAGAACCTCGCGGCGGCGACCAATGTTTCCGAAAACGCTGTCAAGGAATGGCTCAAGAAGCAGGCCATCTGGCAGATCTATTTACCCGCGCCTCACAATATTCCGCGCCCGAAATTCGACGTGCCGGTTCCGAACCAAGTTCACCAAGCGGATCTCCTGTTTCTCCCTCACGATCGCGTCGGTCGCAAGACGTACAAGTACGCGCTGACAATCGTTGACGTAGCGAGTCGTTATAAGGGGGCTGAGCCGTTGGCCACAAATAGTCTAAGGTGGTGGCCGAGGCTCTTTCCAGAATATATAAGAGGAGTCCTCTCAAATGGCCGAATCTTCTCCAGGTCGATCCCGGCCGCGAGTTCATGGGCGCTGTCTCTCATATATTGGCTAAACACGACGTTTCTGTCAGACGCGGCCGCGTCAACATCCACCGGGACCAGGGGATCGTGGAGCGGTTCAATCGAACCCTGGCTGAGAGACTGTTCGGACACCAATACGCTAAAGAACTTGTAGACCCTCATTCACGATCGACCGAGTGGGTGGCGAGACAGCCCGCCGTGGTCTCCGCACTGAACGGAGAGGTGACCAGATTGATAGGTAAGAAGCCTGTAGATGCTATCAAGTTTAAAAGGGTGACGAGTAAGCACTCTGCCGTCTCGCGCGGGCGACCCGTTGGTTTAGAGGAGCAACGGCTTCCATCAGATATTGACGTCCGGTACCTCTATCAACCGGGAGAGCTCGAAGGTGGCAGCCGCCGCGCGACTGATCCCGTGTGGTCTCTCAATGTATATCATCTAGATCGATCTATTACCAAACCCGATGAGCCCGTGCTCTACTATTTGGATGATGGGCCCTCTCGAGGGTTTGTTCGCGAAGAACTTCTTGCGGTGCCTTCTGACACCCAGTTACCCCCGGATCGTCAGAGTCTTTAAAGAGGTTCCGTATGTATTCCGTCCGATAGCACGCGTCTTTTATCGTAGTACGCCGATAGCCCTAATTTTCGTTGACAGTACGTTTTCATAACGCCGTCTCATTTTTATTTTAAATCCTCTATTTTGCGCTACATCTATAATGTGTTTTCCATCTTCTGTAGTTTCGCTTAGTACTCGTTTATATCTATCCCAATTTAAATCGTTAGTTCTCTTGGACATTCCTTTCGCGGATTTTTTATTAATTGAATTAAATTTTTCTACGAAATAACACTTACTAGATAACGCTATCGCCCTATCTCCGCTAAATTCCATTTTGATAAGTCCTGGTTCTCTATTACTCCATTTATCCCAAGCCAACCATTTCTTTTTTTCTTTTTCAAACTCGTCTAGTAAGTTAGGTCTAATCAATTCCTCTATCGTTTTTCCACTAACCTCCTATACATACTATCCGTGTCCATCTGTATTAATTCGAAGTCTTCTCTTTTAACGTATTTGTCTAGAAATTCGTAGTAAAATTCCAACATTCTCAATTTAGCTAGTTGATAAACCGCTATTCCGCAATGAGCACCGGGGTTTTCTTGAAGATATTTCGTAAGCATCTCCTATCTCTTCCAAATCATCAAAATATGCGGATCTTAATGCTTTGTCAACACAGGTTTCGTCTCGCGTATATGTCGTATTTAAATGTCTCTCCGTTGCCTCTATCATTTTTCCGCAACACGAGTTTCCTAATAATTTCATTATGTCGGCCACCGGTTTCTTACTCGGTTCTACATCCCCAGTTCGTCTTGCGGCTGTAACTTCTTTAGCGAACCATTCGAAGGGTTTACCACTAATATAATCTATAACACGATGAACTCCCGTTATTTCTAGGCTGTGTTTTAAATACCATTGCAACAGTGGCGCGTACAGTAATACTTTAGTGGCCGACATAGATCCCACCAATTTTCTTCCGTTTCCTCTAGTTCGGCAGTATCTTTTAAATAGTTTAACATGTGCGCGGGAACTTCATCAACCTCTACTTCTCTGTTTATAAAAAGTGGAGACATTTCGGAAAACTTATCTTTTAAGTTGTGTGGAACTTCTATATCCACCTCCGCAAACCCAAACCAGTCTCCGGATAAAACTCTTTTACTAAACTTTTTAATAAGTTTAGGAATATGTGGGTTATTTATATGATGTATAGTTTCTTTTCCGCACGGCATCTCTTTATTTAACATAGATAAATATAACGCGTTTGCGTCGTACCCCAAAACAGCCTCGCAAGGTTTGGAACCCACTCTAATATTTGAAACACCGGCTTCCGCATATCGCGTAAATACTATCGATGGACCACCAACTAGAGCGTCTTCATCATTTTGTATGTTTCTTCTTTCGGCGCGCATAGAGCATCCTCCGGTATAATCGTCTTTGAAGATTTTTGGTCTTTAATGGTTCCTCTCAATAAATATTGTATAGCCACACCCGGTAGTGTTACCGCGTCTTTGAAAATATCTACACCCCTGTGTTTATAAAATTCACACATTTTTCCCACAGCTTCTAGGAACGGTGCTACATCTAAATCGTTATAATATTTCAACCAATCTCTGAAAGTTTTCATATTATCTTCTTCGAAAATTCTACGACATTTGCTTAATTCTGTTTCGTCTAGTAACATTTTCCCAGATAGTTTGGAATACCAATTCTCTATATCCGGTAGTCCCGGGTAATCCAGCTTGTCTGTAGAATCGAACCACTCGTAAGGAAAGAAAGATTTCTGTCCTTTGCAGTCGTAGGCTTGTATCCAACTATCGTAACTTACACCGGGTCCTAGGTAAAGTACTACATCAAGAAATCTAAACTCCGGAGTAAATAGAAATATTGTCGCGTTCGCCCTTTTTCCAACCATTACTTTCTTCGTTGTTGATGACAGTTCGCCTACTAAATATTTATTTATTAAGTTTATATCGTACTTACTGCTGTTAAAACCTATAACCGGTACTTGCTCTATCCACTGTTCGATCTGGGCGATTTGTTTTTCGCGTAAATATTCCGTATTAAATTCGTATCTTGACCATACTTCTTCTCTTATAGCTTTTCCCCTGACTTTCAAATCTTCTGCGAATTTTTCTATAAGTTTTGTGGGATCTTTATCACAAATATGAGTTACCGTTCCTGAGAAATTATCTCCTGTACTAACGCTTACCGGAACGTGCTCAGCTTCGTACTCTAAACTATTACCGGTAGTTTTCAACTTCTGGCTGGAGATACGCCTCAAAATCGTATACTATCTGATATGGATAAAGAGTAGTGTCGCAACCGATCTTTATATCTTTACCCGTTCTTCGAAATTCGCATTCCCACATAACTACTAGGTTGAATTCTTTGTTTCTAATAAATTTATCTCTTCTCATTGTGGATGCGCGTTCTTCTTTGTTATGCTTTGCATGAATCTCACACCCGTGCCAGTAACAGCCGTGACATTGATATACGGTATTGGTTTCTGGACAGTATCCATCTACCGGAGCTCCTAAAATCCATCTTTCACCTCCGTGTCCGCACTGTTCGTGGTGAATGTGAATTCCCTCCCGCTTTTCCACAGAGTGCATCCAATCGATCGCACCATAACTGTTAGAACCTTTTGAGTAGAACGCTTTCTCGAATGACGAACGCGGGCGCTCTAAATAATTACCATCACATATTACTTTTGTCTCACCTCTCATACATGTTGGTCCGTGTCTCTTCATATTACTCGCTTTCGTGAATTTCTGCTTGCAATTATCGCAGGCGTAAATTTTAGATAGGTTTTTAAGGTTTTTTATTAGAAATGCGTGATTATTAAACAGTCCTATTGTCATTGGTTTATTACCTATTGCATCATAGTGCGCTGGTACCCTTTTCAACCACCATACGTCACATTTGGTGGGTTGATATACTTCTATACCAATTTTAAAAAAACTCTTCAACTTTTTTCAGATCGGAAAAATGAATTGGTGAAACCACATTACTACCGAAATATTGCTTACTAAGTTCTTTCGCCTTGTCCGTGCATCTGTCGGGTCTGATCTTTTTATCAAGGTGCATAGCTAGACACCTGAACAGACAAAGGTCGTCATTATACTTATCTAAGGAATACATACCTTTTCTATTCCTCAACCATTCTGGAAGTTCTCCTCCTGCTGCTTCTTTGGATTGTAGTCCCAAATCTACCCCCCTACTGCCCTGTATTAACTTTACAAAAACCTCTACCCATCTTACAAACTTCCACTTTGTATTCGGTCTGTCTATTTTATCTGACATTATTCGTGTTTGCTCCTTATCTGACAACCATTTTTTAACGGTTTCCATTGATGATAGTGGTTCGCTACCTCCGAGATTTTTGTGAAATATTATAGTTTTAGGTTTTCCATTTTTAGTTTCCTCCATATGTTCTAGCTTGTAAGAATATGAATATCTCAAATAAAAATGTGTTGTTAGATACGGAGCGATTTTATCGGACATGCGTTCAGACTCGTTGATGTCAATGTTTTTACGAAAGGATAATATAACTACCCGTCTTCCCTTTTCTACCTTTTCCAATGTTTCATCGTGAGCCCCCAATATTTCTTCACCTTTTTCCACTATCGCGTGAACGATAGATTTTTTCTTATTATTTGGGTTGCCTGTGCGTCTAATTTGGGATGTGCTTGAATGTTTGATTACACTGGCTCTTAACCCCGCAATACTTTCTTTTTGAATTCTGTTACCAACTTCCTCCGCTAGTGACAGGTCTTTAAAGGCTCCTCGTTTGTGGGCGCGGGTAAACCGCTTCATAAACGCCTCATTCTTTGTGGAGTTTATAAGATTTGTCAACCCCCTAACTCTCAACCGTTTACTATAAGTAATCCCTAGAGATTCGGCTTCTCTTCTCAAACTTTCTATTTCTGGCGTTATCATATTTTCTGTAATATAACCTATCAGATTTATCTGTTCAATTGGACATGAAAAATTTACACATGATGTTTTTTCATGTCCAATTAAACTTAAACATATACATATATATACAAACAAAAAATGGAGTGTGCTGCTTGTTGTAAGACTTTTGCTTGTAAAGACTATCTACGAAGGCATATATCGAGACGTAGAAAGTTTCCTTGTGTCGCCCCACAATTTCAATGCCCCAGATGCCCTTGTAAATTCGTTAGTGCCCAAACTCTTTGTAGACATAAGCAACTACGCTGCCCTGTGGCTAAAGGTGAACGCGGTAGACTAGAGCTGGTAGAATTAGTTGCTGATCTACGTAATAAATTAGCTATAGTGGAGGAGGAAAATGCCGTGTTGAAAAATAAATATGAGGTATTTATGACAACGAGACAAAAATAAATGCTTTTTATTAGTATAGTTTTATCTGTTCAATTGGATGTTAAATGAACATGAGGTATTTATGACACCAATATGACGAAAACAAATCCTTTTTATTAGTATAGTTTTATCTGTTCAATTGGACCTCTTTTCAACTTATGTATTTATGACACCAATTGTCACGATTTTGCTGTCGGGTGACAATTTCCTCGTTAACCAATTTTGGAGTTTTTCGGGGGGTGGTTGGAGTAGTATATAGGGTGTCAAAATGATACCACCGTTAGGTGGTATCATTTTGACTCCCTATATACTACTCGCGTTATGAATATAGATAGCGGAAGTAGTCGTATTTTCACCGGAAGTTGTTTATTTCATCGATTAGAACATACGACTTTTATTTACATCGTATAACTATGTATTTCATGGGTAGGTATATAATAAATAGTATTCGTTGGTGTTTGACATCAATATTACATTATCAATAGTTTAAGACAGGAGGTTGGTTTCACAATAGTTTCTACTTGAACAATTACTGGAGGTAACTCTAGTAATTGTATAAATGTTCAATACAATGGAGTATATCCTGGGAGAAATTTCGAGCATTGACACTACTGGTAACATTAATACGTCGAGACAGGGACTGCAAAATGAACATTTGATATACGCGAGAATTTAGACTAGTGCAACGTGAGAATATCACGTACATGACACGCGTGGTTTCTTGTATTTCGAAATCATATAGAGGATATTCCATCGTACATTTTGAATAGCGGGAAATAATATACGAGTGTGCGTCAGCTTCCGCGTAAGCAACGAATGAGCGTAGCGAACGAGATGCTTGCACGGACGCCGACGACACGAGTGTATTATGTCCGCTATTCAAACATGTAGATGGAATATCCTATTTATTACACTTCCACGGCGGATATATATGCACATTTAGTATATTTTTGAGATTATAATCAATGAATTGTGATGTACGCATGAATAGTTATACAATGACGTGTTTTCCCGCGTTTTGACATTACGTTGTGTGACGTCAAATTTGACGTCATGTAAAGTTTTTGAAATCAGATATTTGAGTGCATGTTTGGAATGCGTGTAATCACATTAGCATTCTAGATTAGTCGAGATCATTTCCAAATTTTCAAATAAATTTATTTTGACTGTAATAAAAATTAAACATTTTACATGGTAGCTCGCGGTTTCCAAAAAAAAACAGATGCGCACTTACGGGTGTTCTCTTCACGGTGTATTATTTGTAAGGAGTTGATTACGGGTTTTCTCTCTCAGCAAAACCCGTGCAAATAATGTGCAAGAGTGTAATAATATAAACATATTATCAGGACATTACCGAAGCATCATGGACGCCACTAGTTTAGAAATGGTATATTAAAAGCTAAACATGACTTATTTATAAATAAATCCACCTTGTAGTTATTTCTCGATAATCAGGAATCGTAGCATCTGGACATGAGTTGGGCAATTCATATTAGTGTCGCACATGTCCTCACAACAACATAGAAAGTGTAACATCGTGCTGTTGATTTGGTGCATTGAGCAGGATATCATTCATTTTCTTATTACATTTAATTTACAAACTAATTTGAATCTTAGTTGTCTATGTGAGACAGTTACCCACGTTCGCCCAATCAAATGTTTTGCAACTGGCAAAATTAGTTTTTGTAACGATTGTCCGGCAATTATCATAAAAAGAAGATTAATCACACACTGTGATTAGGATCACAGGACTTACATGACTAGAAATAGTACATTATGGAACGCCATGACTGCCTTAACTGAAGACATGTACTGCTCGTATATGGTTTCGTATTTATCTTATGTCAGTTCGTCTTTGTCTTATATCAGTTTGTCTTTATCCTGTGTGGATTCGTCTTTATCTTATGTCAGTTCGTCTTTATCTCGTGTGGATTCGTGTTTATGTTATGTCAGTTCGTGTTTATCTCATGTCAGTTAGTATTTATCTTGATATCTTGACTTTATCTTATATCAGTGTATCATTACTTTATACCAATTCGTCTTTATATTATGTCAGTTCATCTTTATCTTATGTCAGTTCGTCCTTATCACGTGTAGATTCGTCTTTATCTTATGTCAGTTCGTCTTTATCTTGTGTGGGTTCGTGTTTATATTAGGTCAGTTCATCTTTATCTTATGTCAGTTCGCATTTATATTATGTCAGCTCGTCTTTATCTTGTGTGGATGCGTGTTTATATTATGTGAGTTCGTCTTTATCTTATGTCAGTTCGTATTTATCTTGTGTGGATTCGACTTTATCTGATATCAGTGTATCTTTACGTTATGTCAGTTCATCTTTATCTTATGTCAGTTCATCTATATCGTATGTCAGTTCGCCTATATCTTTTGCAAGATCGTCTTTATATTAGGTCAATTTGTCTTTAGCTTACTTCAACTAACTTTTTAATTTTTTTTTATCTTATGATCGTATGTTTGTTCGGGCTGAGAAATGGGACAGTATGGCATTTACAATAATTGACACAAATTGGATATACAATTCCTTTTGCAAACTCACATAGAAAATGACTCGATTCTAACCGTCTTGCTGGTGTTATTAATGCTACTCCATTGATGGACTAACGAACAGCGCAGGCCCTGATAAGACTATGCGGAGGCACAGGCTGGTCTGGGGCTACTCTGGTCGCATATATCGTAAGGTCCCTTTTGTCAGCCGGGGGCATATATTGTGTCGGGTTGACATTATCTTTTGTGGGTATATCTTAATCTTATGTAGGTTCGTATTTATCCCTGGTCCGGGTTAGTTCTTCTTATCTTATGTAGATTTGTATTTATCTTAAGTGCAGTTCTCTTTATGTTCTGTCGTTTCGTCTTTATGTCGAACATTGTTAATATGGGGTTTATTTATTGGAGAGATATTTGTGTTGACACCGGCTATTTCTTTCCCGCAACACTGACAAAAGATAAATACGAACTGATATAATATAAAGACGAACTGGTAAACGATAAATACGAACTGACATAAGATAAATACGAACTGGACATAAGATAAATACGAACTGACATAAGATAATTATACACTGAAATAAGATAAATACGAACTGACATACGATAAGTACGAAGTGATATAAGATAAAGGCGATTTGACATAAGATAAATACAAACTGACATAATGTAAGGACAAACTGACATAAGATAAAGACGAATTGACATAAGTAGTATATAGGGTATCACTTCGTTACCGCGGGGGAGCACACAGGAATTAGACAGCTGGCAGCGTCCCAATGGCAAAAAGTATCTCCCAACCAATAAAAGAAGGTCGTACTGTTGTACAAGGTATATTTTTCAAAATTATTTTAATTTTTGAGAAAATATTAATTTTGGTAAATCCGTTTTCAAATTGATGAGGTTTCCGGCTACCATTTTCAGCTACCACACAGAATAAGTAGCTGAAAATGGTAGATGAAAACACCCTCCCCCTATAAACAGTTTTAAACCAATCCACCTTATATTTAGGTTTTTCAAAAAGTGGCCTAGAACCCGCATGTCGTTTTTGAAAAAGTACATGAAAAACATTACGCAAACACGTCTTATTTGGAATTAATAAATCACTGAACTACTTTCGGCAAGGGAGATAATCAATATCACGCAAACTATTTTCATACGAGCCAAGCGGATTGTTCTGTTTATGATTAGGATATATAGTTTTAAGCTATCTCCTGTGATATATAATGATACATTACTTTGTTATGTTATGGGTACTAATACATGTTGTTTCAATATCGTATCTCTGTAACAATATTGTTGTAGATGGAGTTGCAAATAATTTAATAATTATTACGTTCAAATGGTGGCGTAATACTGATAGCACTTCTGTATAACTGTGATTGTCATAAATGGCGCAACAGTCGTGAGGTTAAGGTCGCCGACTTCAATGATTTAATTACCGATTCCCGAAAGGGTCGGGGGTTTCAAACCTCGACGTGGTATAAACAAAAATTGTCCATATATATTATTTTTGTGATTTTAATATTTTTTAATATTTTTCACAATTTTATGATTTTAATAAAAATATCCTATAAATTGATAGAAACTTACCAACAATTAAAGTGTCTGTCTTTTAAGTAATATATACACAGAACAGTTTGTTACTGATGTTTTAAGTTTAAGTAATATATACACAGACAGTTTGTTACTGCTTTTTTTAAGTTTGAGGTACTGTCTATACTGTCTATACCATATAATGTTTTACTGTCCCAAAATCTTTTTTTTTTGGCTGTCACAATTAATTAATTTTCGGACAGCAAACATTTTTTTTTTATGAATTTGAAATAATTATTGTCCTCCATCTGCTCACAACACTGTTCGAACTGCGCCTGTGGCTACCACGACCAGAATTCACTGGCCGCAAACACAGTAGCCATCGGCGTCTATTTATTAAATTATTATTTTGTATTTTATTTGAATTCCGCGTGAACGCTGCATTTTGTGTCAACACCATTTACAGAAAATATTGGTGATTTTCTAAACGAATATCGGAGAAATGCGGCTATATATTTTGTCAATTTTCAACACCATTTACGGAAAAAAAATTACTGATTTTTTAAAACAATATCGGCACAACTAAATACGGTGATAGAATTTTTGTCAACTTTTCAACACCATTTACGGAAAATATTACTGATTTTCTAAAAACAATATCGGCGAAGGTGTACTGAACTACTCTTTATTTTAAATAACCAGCCGTCTAATAGATGTGTATAATCGAGAGTATATCGTTAATTGTCATGTTGTCTCCGACAGTGAGGTGTTGCGGCACACATCAAAACGACACGTCAATTTCAAAACATTGCCTAGGGGTCACAGCTGTGTGGTGTCATCAGATCAACACCTCGTCACACACAACTACGCATTATCGATTTTTTCCCCACACAAAGCGACGTGTATTTACAACTAGATCTGTGTAATGTGTCGGGTGTAGCCAAAGACCATACATAAATTCGTAATTAGTCACAGATGTAGCCTTAAAATATAATCGATTTTCCTTAAATTACGTCCGCATGTTGACAGATATTTCAGAGCAGACGTCATCGCAATTTGCCGTTATTTATTTCCAAAATTAACCATATATTCTGTAAATGGCGTTGAAAGTTGACAATAAATTAAGACCAGATCAGTACGTTAAATCGCTATCGACGACAACTGACGATCCGATGAGAGAGTAATACCGTTTAAGCGTATCCAATGTTAAATATACATCGTTATTTTTTTATGACTTTCGTAGTTTTTACCGAGAAATTCAAACCGTTTCCAATTATTGGGAACATAATATCATGATTAGCACATCGTTTCACTAAGCGGGGCTACTCAGGAAATGGGATCACAAGGTCTATTGTTTACACTGGATTAATGGCGGCCTCCATGAGGTCTCAGGTAAATCTTATTTTTCAATAATACGACTGTGGTTTCTTCCTTTTAGTGATAACCATGTTCCAGCCGTTAACACTTATTTAGCAACATTACTTAATATGTAGTTAGTCTGAACATTCTGCAGAGAAATCTGAATTGGACGGAATCGAGCGTTGTTTAAACTTAGTCCGGTTCATATGCACAGGTCAAAATATGAACTGAAAATGGCGCTTTGTGTGACAGAAATCCGTACGCGGACGAATAAAAAAAAATATTTTGTTATAAATATCACATACAGCGAAACAGCGGTAGCATCTACTGTAATAATATACATACATATTGTAATTAATGTTTAATAGTGATATACTTATGAATAATATACGATACTATGGTTTATACTCCAGCACTATGTTTTTAGGCTGTGTGATTTGCCTCAATATAAACTGGATTAATTAATACTTATATTCATGCGCTTCATGACAACATCATTACATTTAAAATATACAAATATTACTTAAAGGGGTACCGATATGATACATTTTTAATAATATAAATATTGAAAATACACATTACAATCGCTTACAACATAAGTTATTGATTGAAAATAGTCACTGCATCGTGACCTATTTGACCGCATTATCTATTGCGCGGCAACCTCACCAAATCCGCTGTTTACATAGGTAACCGTGGGTTTGGTGAGGTAGGCTCGCTAATACAATGTTTGCGTAATGAGGGAGTCGAAGTGAGGTAAAATAACCCACTATACCAATATTTATAAAATAAGGTTTTCCTGTGGGAGGACTTTATTATTTTATCAAGTTTGGTGAAATAGAAATGTGTGTTAACGAAAATTAAAATATAAAAGAAAGTTCAATTAAAGAAACGCCACATTTAAGTATAATTAAATAATAATATTTCTGACAAAATATTATATTTATTCAGATATAAGAGAAAAATTAAAAATGTCACACGTCACAGAAAAAATTATGACAAAAGCTCCAAAATTATCTTCCACAAGCCATGGTAAGATAGAAAGGAGAGTACCACAAAGCCCTTCACCAAAAATTAGGGAATTACGTTCCGAGTTGGTGAAGATGGGAGTTGTATTTTCATTAAGGTTGAGGGAGAAGGGGCTTACAAAACTTATAAATGAGACAAAAATTGAGGAGTACATGAAAAGATTCCGCAGAGCCCACGCCAAAGGCGCGTTCAAGAAAATAGAAAATAAAGATGTAGAAAAGATAGCACAGAGACTTGCTGATGAGGCGACATTAACCCTTCGAAGTAAAAATATAGGGAAGCCACAAAAAAGAGTGAAGAAAACGGAGATATTAAAAAATATAATAGTGGAAGGGGAGGAAATTCTAGAGGACTACCAAAAGAAAGACAAAGAATAGAATAAAGGGCGAAGGATAACCGAAGTAACAATGAGAAGAAAGGTTCAAACCGACAACACCGATAGAATAATGAAGGAATTGGAACCACTTTTCACGGGGAACCTTTATCTTAGGTACTCATTTTCATACAGACTAATTCATCACGAGAATAAAGATTCGAGAGGAAAACCTAATAAAACGCTAATATTTTATAAAAAACATTTTGGAAGCACATGGTTCAGTGGACACGAAGAGGTGAAAAAATGGGTTAAGAAAGAAGAGGAGGAGAGATTAAACATAGATAAAATAGACAGGCCCAACACAAAGTGGAGTTTTGTTAGATGGTTAAGTATAAATGTTAAACTAACATACGCAACATTTACGAATGATATAGGAATGAAATCTGAAAAAGTTGCCGGGGGTAGGTTGCCAGAGTGGTTACGATATAAAAAAGGAATTAAACCACTAGATACTTTTAACGATGATCGCTGTATATTCCGATGTTTAGCCCTTCACACTACAGAAGGGCTACGAGCCGACAGAAGTTTCACAAAGACAGAAGATTTAAAATACACATACTTGAAATTCTGTGAAACGAAACGGCGCGAACCACCAACCGGAGCAATACCATTTGAGGACATCAAGAAAATCGAAGAGTGTTTTAAAATAGGAATAGACGCGTACGAACCAACAGAAGATGGAACGTGGTTTCTAAGAAAAGTTGCCGCGCACTACGACGAAGTTGGTACAACCAAAATGAAAATTGGTATTTACAACGATCACGCGTTTCTAATTACCAATATGAATAAAGCCTGTAAAAACTATTGCTGTTTTGAATGCAAGCAACGATTTACACAAGCACACTGTCTAACAAGACACGCAGCAACATGTATGAAGGGGGAAACAACGGTATCATGTAAAGGGGAAAGAATAGATAGACCACTTTCCGCATTTGAAAAGGCCTTCTATCCAAAACCGAAATGCAGTAAAAAGTCTATTTCTTGGATAAAATCCATTCAAAGCCCACACATTCACACTGCGGTGTGCGATCACGGCGGAGAAAGATTAATTGCGGGAGCCCCAGTTGACGGATTGTGTTCTGAGTCGAAGACGGTTTACCAATTTCACGGATGTAAATGGCACGGATGCCCAAAACACTGTAGATACCAAAATAGAAAAGAAAAATACATAAAAACTCTAGCACGAGATGCGTTGATCAGAAAAGAGTTTGAGTTAGTAACCATTTGGGAATGTGAATATGATTTATGGGGACCCACCAGAAACTTCTGCCGAGATAGAACTCCACCCCCTACAACTACATATCCCTTATCAGATTGTGTACGATTTTGAGGCCTATTTAGATAGCTCAAATGAGAAAAATAATCCAGAGCTAGGGTTAGAATTTATAAACGAACACGTTCCAATAAGTGTAAGTATCGGGGACACGATGAATAAAAACATAACCCACATATGTGATAAAGACCCCACTAAGCTCGTAAAAAAATTATAGAAGATTTACAGAAAATGGGTAAAGCAATCCGCAAAGTAGTTGGGAAAGATAAAATCTACGGATATCCAACAGAAATGAACAAGCTTTGTGCGGGAGATCGAACGATGGATTTCACAAGTACCCGTTCTAGGGTTCAACTCCAGCACATACGATCTCAACTTAATAAAGAAGCACCTAGTAGGAGTCTTAACAGATACGACAAAGAAAATCCTAGTTGGAAAGAAAACTAAAACAACTATTTTCATGTTTACCCCAGAATTCAGGTTTCTGGATGTAAAATTATATATTGGGCCAGGGATTGATTATGATAGATGGACGAAAGCGCACGGTTGTGAGGGGAAAAAGTCCTTCTTCCCGTACGAATGGTTTGACTCTCCAGCGAAGTTGGATTACGAGGGATTACCACCACTAAAATCCTGGTCTAACAAACTTAACCCGGACAAAATGATTACAAAAAAAGAATTGAAAGAGTGCAACGGGATTTTCAAAGCACAAGGTATGAAGACGTTTAGAGATTGGTTAAAATACTACAACGATTTAGACGTCGGTCCATTTATTGAAGCCCTCGGAAAAATGTCTAACTTTTATAAAACGAAAGGGGTGGATATGTTTAAAGACGCGGTTATCCTTCCAGGAGTTGCCCTGCAATACATTCTTAGAGGCTCAATAAAAGCTACGTAAAAATCATACCCAACAAAAGAGAGCAAGGCGGCAGACGCAATTTGTCCACCACTATTTGCTCCAGAAAAAAAAAAAGAAGTATATAAAATGATGAAAGGGGCACTAGTAGGAGGGCCGTCAATTGTATTTACAAGATATGCAGAAGCCGGTATTACCAAGATTAGATCACCCCCAGAGGGTGAGGGAAAGCTCTGTCAAGAAGTATTAGGATTTGATGCAAATGCTTTGTATTTATCAACATTACGAAAAGAGATGCAATGCGGGCAGGGACGTCTCTTCACAGTACCACACCCCTTTAACAGAAAAAAATTGACAGCTTCTCCAAACAGGTTTTATCAGAGGAATGGTTTGGATTTGCCGAAGTTGATATAGAAGTTCCCACAAACCTAAAGGAAAAGTTTTCAGAAATGTCTCCAATATTTATAAATCGTGTTGTCGAGGAAAACGAAGTTCCCGAACACATGCTCGAATATTTACGAGAGACAAACAGAACCCGAGGGGAAGGTAGAAAGCAATTGGTGGGGCGATGTCGGCAGAAAAAGTATTGTTGTTCGCACCGTTTCTAAAATGGTATTTAAAACATGGATTAATAATAACAGGCCTTCACAGAGTTATAGATTACAAATCAGGAAAACACTTTGAATGGTTTGTAAACGAAGTAACAGCAACTAGGAGAGCCGGAGATGTTGATAGCTCAAAAGCTCCAATTGCTGATATAATGAAACTACTAGGAAACTCATGTTGTGGAAAAATGATCGAGTCTCCAGAAAACCACCTCACCACCAACTATACGAAAGACGAAGTTTGTGTAGACAGGGCTTTGAGATCGGCATATTTTCACGATCTAGAGGAAATAGGAGACGCTTACGAAATATCTTCCAGAAGGGTAGTTTCTGCAATGACTCGACCGTTTCACTGTGGGATTGCAGTTTATCAATACGCAAAACTTAGAATGTTAGAGTTCTATTATGATTTTATGGACAAGTACGTTGATAGATCGGATTTTGAACTAATACAAATGGATACTGACAGCCTGTACATGGGAGTTAGTGGAGAAATTGAGGATATAATAAAACCACACATGTTAGAAAGTTTCAACAAAAACAAAGACCAATGGTTAGCGTGGGATAAATGGAGCAATAGAGAACCAGGACTTTTCAAGACAGAGTTTCGGGGAGATCGGATAATCGCACTACGCAGCAAGTGTTATCTTACGGAGAAACCAGAAAACGCTCAAGTAAAACATTCGGCTAAAGGACTATCCGCAAGGCAAAACACTCTTTCATGGGGAAGGTATAAGGACGCTCTACACCACACCGAAATAGATCGGGGTACAAATAGGGGGTGGGGGTTTAGAATGAAGGATGGAGTTATGAAAACATACACACAGAATAAGCTAGGGCTTTCCGCCTACTACGATAAGAGAAGAGTTTTATCAGACGGAATTCATACAGAACCGCTTTAGGAAACCATTTATGAAAATGTAGAGGGTAGTTTTTCAAAAAGTATAAATTATGGGGGCCTTTTTTATGATTAAATGAACAACATTCTCAAATTTATGCTAAAAAATAATAACAACTCTCACTATCACCACCCACACTAAATTATTTAGACCGCTAAAGGGCGCGGAGCACAAGACTTGGGGGTTATACACGGCTTTACGTGCTTTTTTCTAACAGGAACCACAACCTTCTCCTTTGGTTTTTTCCAATCTTCTCTCGATAGGTTCGATATAAACTCATCACACTTCCACATCTCTGTAAGTCGCATTGACCCAATATGATACTTCTTTTTAATTTCGTAGGCAGGAATAATCCCACGAGATTGTAGAATATCTACTAACGCTTCTCGGCTAATAAAACTTTTCGGCATATCTTATTCAGATTTGCTTTATATACAATACTGGAAAACAAATGTTCAATATAAATTCATAACTGAGAAAATAAGAGATTTATAGAATGAGGAATTACGCAACTACCAACGGCATCTTTCTAGGCCTTCCAACAGCTCTCCTATTTTTTTCTCTGACTACAGGATTTTTCTTCCAATCTTCTCTCGATACACCCGTTATAAAGTCGTCATATTTCCAAATCATTTTGAGGCGTCTGGTTCCAATATGATACTTCTTTCTAATTTCGTAGGCAGGAATAATCCCGAGAGATCGTAGAATATCGACCACATCTTCATTACTAATAACAGACTTAGGCATAATTTGTTAATAATTACTTTATAATTAGAATAATGTTTAACAGAAATGAAAACTAATTAAATCAGATTCTAATCCATATCTCTATCCCAACCCCAAGGATCCTCTACACGAGAAGTTGAAGGGGCCAACACAGGGGTAGAAGGCGTAGTGAACTGTGTCTCAACCCTAGTGGCAAGGTTTTTATTATTATAGATTACATAAACAACAACCCCAACAACCCCAACAACACCCGCCACACCCACAGCAGGTAAAACCCAACCATTTGGAGGAGCAACTTCTTTAGATTTAATCACCTTTTCACACGGTAATTCATTTATCACTTTTAAAAGTCCCCTAAATTCCTCTTCCGAAATTTCTTCCTCTTCCGAAGTTTCTTCCTCTTCCGAAGTTTCTTTCTCTTCAGTTTCTAAAAATTCTTTAGATTGCGACCTCTTAAATTTATTAAATTTAACTTTACATTCCACCGTATTTTCTCCATTCCATATTTTTTTAAGCCGCGCACTACCAATTCCATACTTTTTCTTCAGTGTGTCTGCATTAGTTTTCCCTCGTGCTGAAATAATTTCTTGAATATCTTCGCGAGATAAAAAAGACTTTGTCATTTCTTTTTTATAAAAGCTCTATACTAACTTCAGAAAGTTGTTCGAAATGCTCGAAATGCTCGAAATGCTTGAAAATATTTAAGCACAAAGGGCAAAGGGGGTACCAAGCACAATTTTATTTTACAAAATTACAAAGGGGGGACCAAGCACATTTTTATTTTTATAAATCACAAAGGGGGTACCAAGCACAATTTTATTTTACAAAATTACAAAGGGGGGACCAAGCATAATTTTATAAAAAACGTTTACGCATTAATTACTAACAATGCTTAACAATTAATGAGTAATGTTTAACAATGCTCAGCAAAATGCTTAACAATTACTAAACAATTTATTTTACAAAGGGGGGACCAAGCACATTTTATTTTTATAAATCACAAAGGGGGACCAAGCATAATTTTTTTATTTATAAAACAATCGCAGGATATAAAATCTTGGGCAAAATATGCTCGAAATACTCGAAATGCTCGAAATGCTCGAAATGCTCGTTAGACTGCGGCTAACTTGCGTTAGAATTGTGTTAGATTGCGTTAGGTTTTAGTTAAAACGCACCTAATATACCTTCGTAAATTTTTAATAATATTTAATAGTATAAATTGGTGTAAGCTAGATTTAAAGTACCCAATAGATTAAATTAAAGTCTACTAAGTTGTAATATATTGTACCGGTGGCGTTTTAACTTTTCTTTTTTTCTTTTCTATTTTGGTCTCTACAGTGTTTTGGGCATCCGTGCCATTTACATCCGTGAAATTGGTAAACCGTCTTCGACTCAGAACAAAATCCGTCAACTGGGGCTCCCGCAATTAATCTTTCTCCGCCGTGACCGTACACCGCAGTGTGAATGTGTGGGCTTTGAATGGATTTTATCCAAGAAATAGACTTTTTACTGCATTTCGGTTTTGGATAGAAGGCCTTTTCAAATGCGGAAAGTGGTCTATCTATTCTTTCCCCTTTACATGATACCGGTTGTTTCCCCCTTCATACATGTTGCTGCGTGTCTTGTTAGACAGTGTGCTTGTGTAAATCGTTGCTTGCATTCAAAACAGCAATAGTTTTTACAGGCTTTATTCATATTGGTAATTAGAAACGCGTGATCGTTGTAAATATCAATTTTCATTTTGGTTGTACCAACTTCGTCGTAGTGCGCGGCAACTTTTCTTAGAAACCACGTTCCATCTTCTGTTGGTTCGTACGCGTCTATTCCTATTTTAAAACACTCTTCGATTTTCTTGATGTCCTCAAATGGTATTGCTCCGGTTGGTGGTTCGCGCCGTTTCGTTTCACAGAATTTCAAGTATGTGTATCTTAAATCTTCTGTTTTTGTGAAACTTCTGTCGGCTCGTAGCCCTTCTGTAGTGTGAAGGGCTAAACATCGGAATATACAGCGATCATCGTTAAAAGTATCTAGTGGTTTAATTCCTTTTGTATATCGTAACCACTCTGGCAACCTACCCCCGGCAACTTTTTCAGATTTCATTCCTATATCATTCATAGATGTTGCGTATGTTAGTTTAACATTTGTACTTAACCATCTAACAAAACTCCACTTTGTGTTGGGCCTGTCTATTTTATCTATGTCTAATCTCTCCTCCTCTTGTTTCTTATTTTTTCGCTTAACCCATTTTTTCGCCTCTTCGTGTCCACTGAACCATGTGCTTCCAAAATGTTTTTTATAAAATATTAGCGTTTTAGGTTTTCCTCTCGAATCTTTATTCTCGTGATGAATTAGTCTGTATGAAAATGATACCTAAGATAAAAGTTCCCCGTGAAAAGTGGTTCCAATTCCTTCATTATTCTATCGGTGTTGTCGGTTTGAACCTTTCTTCTCATTGTTACTTCGGTTATCCTTCGCCGTTTATCTATTGTCTTGTCTTTCTTTTGGTAGTCCTCTAGAATTTCCTCCCCTTCCACTATTATATTAACTCAACCGTTTTCTTCACTCTTTTTTTGTGGCTTCCCTATATTTTTACTTCGAAGGGTTAATGTCGCCTCATCAGCAAGTCTCTGTGCTATCTTTTCTACATCTTTATTTTCTATTTTCTTGAACGCGCCTTTGGCGTGGGCTCTGCGGAATCTTTTCAATGTACTCCCTCAATTTTTTGTCTCATTTATAAGTTTTGTAAGCCCCTTCTCCCTCAACCTTAGTGAAAATACAACTCCCATCTTCACCAACTCGGAACGTAATTCCCTAATTTTTGGTGAAGGGCTTTGTGGTACTCTCCTTTCTATCTTACCATGGCTTGTGGAAGATAATTTTGGAGCTTTTGTCATAATTTTTTCTGTGACGTGTGACATTTTTAATTTTTCTCTTATATCTGAGTAAATATAATATTTTGTCAGAAATATTATTATTTAATTATACTTAAATGTGGCGTTTCTTTAATTGAACTTTCTTATATATTTTAATTTTCGTTAACACACATTTCTATTTCACCAAACTTGATAAAATAATAAAGTCCTCCCACAGGAAAACCTTATTTTATAAATATTGGTATAGTGGGTTATTTTACCTCAGTTCGACTCCCTTTTTCATGTACTTTTTCAAAAACGACATGCGGGTTCTAGGCCACTTTTTGAAAAACCTAAATATAAGGTGGATTGGTTTAAAACTGTTTATAGGTGGGAGGGTGTTTTCATCTACAATTTTCAGTTACTTATTCTGTGTGGTAGCTGAAAATGGTAGCCGAAAACCTCATCAATTTGAAAACGGATTTACCAAAATTAATATTTTCTCAAAAATTAAAATAATTTTGAAAAATATACCTTGTACAACAGTACGACCTTCTTTTATTGATTGGGATATACTTTTTGCTCTGAAAACTAAGGTCGAAAAAACGACATTTTTACCCCCTTGGGACGCTGCCAGCTGTCTAATTCCTTTGTGTTCCCCCGCGGTAACGAAGTGATACCCTATATACTACTTCTACATAAGATAAAGATGAATCCACATAAGATAAATACGAATCCACATACTATAAAGATGATCCACATAATATAAAGATGAATCCACATAAGATAAAGATGAATAGACATAAGATAAAGACGAATTGACATACGATAAAGATGAATCAACATAAGATAAATACGAATCCACATAATATAAAGACGAATTGACATAAAATAAAGACGAATCCACATTATATAAATACGAATTGACATAAGATAGAGATGAATCGACATAAGATAAATACGAATCCACATACTATAAAGACAAATTGTCGTAAGATAAATACGAATCGACATAAGATAAATACAAATCCACATAAGATAAAGATGAATACACATAAGATAAATACTATTCCACATAAGATGAAGATGAATCCATATAAAATAAAGATGAATACACATAAGATAAATACGATTCCACATAAGATGAAGATGAATCCATATAAAATAATGATGAATCCACATAAAAGATAACAATATTAGTTCAGTTAAGGCAGTCATGGCGTTCCATAGTACATCATTTCGTATGTGTGTTACCGCAATTTTAGTCGCCTCTGACGTCAGTAATACGTAACATCTTGCGCTGTGTGTCAACCAGAAATACGTCAGCTTCCAAATCGTACTGGCGTCTATTTCTATCAGAACGACACATATCAGTTTGATACGTGTCGCTGTTCGTTTAACAAACCATGGGAACTAGTACATTAATTGCTCTGTACACATCGTATGACTTATCTATCAGAGTTGGAATTGCGAGTACAATGACAATCTTATCTCTTCCGAACAGTGTGGTGCTCGTTAAATACCTATACAACAATACAAAGTTATGCTTCGGGAACGCCATTAGTGTGATTAATGCTGGTGGTTGACCGATTCTGGGTCAACGACACAATTCCATGTACTAGCGGGGACCCAGGGCGTGACTGAGCGGGGCCACTAATCTGGGCGACGTCGTCTCGTCCAAGGACGATATAATTATGTGAGATATAAGGACGACCACCCAAGCAAAGGATCTTTACGTAATAACCACATACGCCCAAATCGTGATAGATGAAATATTGTATTTTTATCCGTACGGCAATAGAACATCTACGTCAATATGACGGAAGCCTAGTATATTCCAGGGACCCGTTTCACTAAACTTCTTACGACTAAAATGTTCCTAAGTTCAATTTTAAGATCGTCTGTAAATGTTAATTTATGGATTTACATTTATTGAGCATAGGCTGCATATGCAGCTTATGCTCAATAAATGTAAATCCAATAATTAGTTACAAGAAAACATTGTTAATGTGAAATTTACAGACTATCATAATTTTGCACATACGAACATTTTACTCGTACGAAGTTTAGTGAAACGGCCCCCTGGAGCTTAGTTAATTATCGTGAACATTTGTCTCATATGTGATGCTTACCCGTCCCAAAATATCATGAGTTCCCATGTAGACGTCGACCCTCAAGAGGACGAAGTACATACAGACTTCAGCTTACATAGTATTTGTAAATCTCGTATGAAAATACATTCATCATTATCATAGGTCTCTTTCTACAACATGTACAACATGCTGCTTAGTGTCCCAACCCAGCAATAACTATCTCAGTGCCATCATGGCGTGGTGACAGTAATAATGGTATGGCGAATATGAAAAGAAATCTCCAAGCATTAGACATAGAGTTAGCTGTTTTCTGTAAACATTAAATAGCCACCGGCACACGATTTGCTCACAGGCGGATAACGCGTGGCATGGATGGTAAAATGGTCCAAAAAACTATTATCTATGATATGATCACGATGAAATATATTCCGAGGCATTCAGAGGCGATTTCTGTTTGTTGTCATGGTAATTTTTATTTCTCAGACTTTCGGCTGGTTTCTAAACATAATTAGGATATGTGTTGTCATTTTTCCATCCTGCCACGCCTTATCCGCCTGTGGATTTACTACGTCAGACCGTCGAGCCAAAATTAAAGCTCACGTACTCTAAAGCTACGGACGATGTATTACAGTGCAACCTCTCTACAACAGCCACCCATGGGAAGACGCAAAACTGTCTGTTGTAGAGAGGTGGCTGTTGTAGGGAGGTTAATGCAGAATTAAATTTTATCGTCTGATATTTATTTATTTTCTTCGATATTTCTCACCAAATACATGCTTTGACAGCATTTTAGAATCATTTTCAATGGAAATGATTCTAAAGTGCTGTCAAAACTTGTTTTTATTGAGAAAGAATGAAAAAGCAACATCAGATGACAATTTTCATGCTCAGCAGTCTAAGGGTTAGACATAGAGGAAATCATCCATCTGGGATATAAAACAGCGGCTGTTACAGAGAGGGTGTTGTTGTAGAGGGTATTGTTGTAGAGAGGTGGCCGTTTGGGGAGGTTCGACTGTACTTCATGTTGATGTAGTTTCAATAGTCGGTAACATGATATTCTTTTCTTTCACAAAACGTTTTAAAATAATGCATAATGTTTCTCACATTATGGTAGTCACTGGGTAGCATTCAGCATTCAACATAAATGACGAATATAAACGTAAACATATCGGTTTCATAATATCGACTATAAATTGTAAAAGCGCAGTCGGGTACGAGACTTCGACGGCAATACCATTATGGCGATAGTACGATAGTACGATGACGATACTCGATAGTACGATACAACGATGGCGATATTACGATTCCACGATAACGATAACTCAATACCACGATAGCACGATCGCGATTGTCGCCAACATGACATTGTACTATCGTGATCGTGACATCGTGTTGTAGTATCGACCAGATTACGATATTAAAATGGCCTGAACGGAACACCGTAGATATCTGACAGGTACGTCTTACCTCTTGAACACTGGCCGTGTAATTGGTGGGATCAAATTTTACGGTATAATCCGCAAATCTCTTTATATTCATAATCACCGTTTTTTCCTGAAACAAGTAATATATTAAATACACACAACGCTTCCGGTGACAATTAAGTATTAGTTATAGTATATTGGTTTCGAGTTCTGATTTTGGGATTCTCCACCCCATCCGACCCTCCACCCACCCGACCCGCCATTTATACAGATAACCTGTGTTGGATTCGAACGCGTTGACAGGCCGTTACTTGTCAAAATCTTGGCGCATGAGATGCATGATTATTCCGGTGCTGCATGGGAACTCTATCCTATGCCCTACCACGTGAAATTGCCCCACAGTCCCCGCGGATCCGCACATATAAAGCGCAGCTTTCCCAATACCAGAATACGTTCTATGTACAGTACAAGTTGTAAACTTGCACTTTTGTTACATTCTCATTATTACTTCACCATTGCAATATTTCACCATGCTTAATTACATGTTCATGTTTGTGCTCTCCTACCGGAGGAAATAAAGTTGTTTATTATTATTATTATTAGTAGTAGTAGTAGTATTCATAACGTACAGACTGTGTACTATATCGCCTTACATAACAACTTGTAAATATTGTACTTACGGTGTTTGCATTGCATAGCAAGGGACATGACAACTCTGCTTTCTGAAACAAAAAATAAAAAGTTTATTAATTATAAAATTATATGCAAACGACAATCGTGACAACTGAACTCCAGTAATATTGAATATATTACCACTGGTACCATAAACAGCAGATTCGTATAACTAATATTAGTACTACGTATTGATGTTTATTAAGATAAAGATTAACGCTTTAAGCCATATGGCCCCTGAAGCAATACACATGTAACAACATACAATAATGGGTGACAAAGACAACAGCCGGCGCATAAACCGTAACGTTAAGAATGCAGCTACTATGTATTGTATTTGATGCAGCTATGCCACCGTCGACCATTGGCCATATGACATGGAGAATATCCTGCTGTGGAATAGCATGCCCAATAAGCACATACACAATGTTTTGGTTAATCTATAAACATACATTAAGTTATGGCGTTGCAGCATTAGTCTATAGGGTAGTGCATTACACATGTACTACAAAACTGAACACGTAATATATCATGCAATAATGTCAAGTTAATATTTGCAAATATATATGCATGCTGTATTTCTTTATGTATGTATTGGGAGAAGGTGACCTCATTGATGTATATATAAATGTTCATTTCTGATTTGAAACGCTTGGTATATGTATTGGCCCAACTTTCTTACAGTTTGTGAATGTTCCGATTTAATCAACTCTATGAATTTAACCATACTTGGCCTGTTCCAATAATACCGGTTTATATATGTTTTCCTGAGATCCATATACATTGTGCATTCTAAAATAAAATGGTATTCGTCTTCCAAATGTCCACACAATGTACATTTCCGGTTTTCAATTGGAGTTCTGTTCCATCTGCCTGATTCTACTTCTAGGCGATGGGACGAAACTTTTAGTCTAGCAAATGCGTACCTAAATTTCGTGAGTGTTATGTCCTTTAAGTAATATTGCATTTTGAAGTCGCATACATTTCTATAAAATAATGCTCTGCTAGATCCGTTAATTCTGGCTTGCCAATCCTGCATAAAGTTATCGGACAATCTTTGTTTGAAAACTATCAGAAACTCTTCAATATTTGCAACCCCTTGATTCAACCAAACATCAAGAAATCCGTGGGTCGATAACACTTTTTTGACTAGTGACGCCCAGTTTGTTTTACTTGGTGTGCTTTACATGTCTGCTAACATCATGTTGTATATATGGTTCATGTATTTGTGATCATCTGACGCAGATATTTTGAACCAGAATTTAATTATATTTAGATAGCGTCGATGAACAAGTGGGGTACGACCCAGTTCTCCATAGATAAAATCATTTTGCGTATTTCTCTTAACACCTAGTAGACTTTTGCAAAACTGCAAATGAACTTTTTCTATTTGATTTCCCTGCACAAATTCCTATATTTCAGCACCGTAGTTGAGAATCGGTTGTACTAGTTTATCAAATAATTGTAATCTATGTGTGGGTGTTATGTCTGTAAATTTATACAGGTATTTGTTAAGCTTGAAAATAGCTTTTTGTGCTTGACCCGATAATAAAGATTGTGTTTCCATGAAAGAACCACCCGTTGTAAAGACTATGCCTAGATACGTGAATTTACTTACTATTTCGATAATATATTTGCCATAATATAATTATATGTTTCTTGGCAATCTACCTCCTTTTCGAAATACAAGTATTTTTGTTTTTCCCGTATTGACAGTTAATTTCCATTTCTCACAATATTCTGAAAGTAGATTAAGTCCTGTTTGCATCCCGTGTTCCGATTCTGAGAAAATAACAATGTCATCGGCATATTGTGTATGTAACTTTACGACGAATTCATACGCAATACCCTTTCACGCCGGTGCAGCAATAACATAGATCCCAAAAATGATCATTGCATGTGCGTAGCAGGGTATAGTAATACATTTAAGTAGACGCTCTATACCTGATTATCCGTTGATTGAAAGATAATTATTTCGTAAATGTGATGGAATGTATGTTTCGCATATATGTGAACACTGCCTCGTTACTGTATCATATACGGCACCTGGAGAGGCCAAGTCGGCCATTTTTTGTGTATTCCAGCCATCAGTCAGTTTCACCTCTTCTATTCTGGCGTTTGACAAATAAACTGACAATGCGAAGTAAAACATGTGATATGGTAGCTACTCATACAAAGAAAAGGCGGGACAACGGAATCCTATCAATTAAATTACACCAAACTGTAAAATACGCCAGATTTCTGGCGAGTTTTGTGCCTGTTCTTCTAACGACACGACTCACCATTGTAAATAGTCTCATACACAGAAAATGGTACAGTGTGTCACTTTTACCTGGCTAACCACACAACACATACCATAGATACCCACTACTGTATAGAGGATATTCCATCGTACATCTTGAATAACGGGAAATAATACACGAGTGTGCGTCGACTTGCACGGACGCCGACGGACACGAGTGTATTATTTCCCGCTATTCAAACATGTACGATGGAATATCGTATTTATTACACTTCCACGGCGGATATATATGCACATTTAGTCTAGTTTTGCGATTATAATCAATGAATTGTGATGTGCACATGCATAGTTATACACTCACGTGTTTTCTCGCGTTTTGACGTTACGTTGTGTGACGTCAAATGTGACGTCATGTAAAGTTTATGAAATCCAAATTACGGAGCTGTTTCTATGAGCCAGATATATTTGAGTGCATGTTTGGAATGTATTCAATCACATTAACATTCTAGATTAGTCGAGACCATTTCCAAATTTTCAAATAACTTTATTTTGACTGTAATAAAAAATAAACATTTTGCATGGTAGCTCGTGGTTTCCAAAAAAACAGGCGCGCAATTACGAGTGTTCTCTTCATGGTGTATTATTTGTAAGGAGTTTGATTACGGGATTTCTCTTACAGCGAAACCCGTACAAATAATTTACAAGAGTGTAATAAACTCTATTATTAGACAACACTATTACAATAGTGCAGTGAAGCTTTATATAGGGAGAGTAGTTATGGCCATTGTGTGTGTATATATAGCACGGTACATTGTCTAGGTACACGCCAGCTATAGCTTATGTACATGTTGAGAATGTTGACAAAAGTACACCAATATCTGTCTTGAAGTACATCTTGGTGTAATATAATCCATAGGAGTTTGTTGTCATGGCTTTCCTATGTATGATTAGCTGCATTATATAATATGTTCCACTTCGCATTGTCAGTTGATTGTCAAACGCCAGAAGAGATGAAACTGTCTGATGGCTGGAACACACGTAGATGGCCGAACTGGCCACCCTATGTGCCGGATACAGTAACGAGGCAGTGTTCACATATGTGCTATACATATTGTAATCAAATACCCCGGCCCTGGTTGGCAGCACGGTAGTGTTATTACTGTCTGGATTTCAAGTTAATAACAACGAGCGTCTGCACTCATACTTATTTATTAATGCAAGAGCCTGGTGTCATGATGGCTCACGTGAACTTAAATCAACAATACTATGTGACAGAGTACTAAGTTATTACTAAGCGTGACCGGAACTAACTGTGTACCCGAGTCGACAATAGGTCACTAGCGGTTACTGAAACTCTGAGTGGGTCTGTCGACTGACATGTTAGTTACTGACTTTTTTTCTTTTTTTTTTTTTAGCTTATATTTAACGGCGGCACTGGCTCTAGGACCTTGCATGCCGTCTCCCAAGAATGGGAGAAAGAACGGAGGTAGAGATTTTTTAGAGAAGCCGGTAATTCGTATTTACAGAGCAACTACGAATTATCGGTACCCATTTACAGCTGGGTGAACTGGAGCAGTGTGGATAAAGTGTCTTGCTCAAGGACACAACGCACGCCGCTAGTCAGGCTCGAACCCACGACCCTTGGATCAGTAGTCCGACACACTAACCATTACGCCACGGCGCTCCACTAGTTACTGACTTGCGCAGCTCGCCTCCTTTATATAGACGAGATGCGAACAACAGCCGTGCGAGCCCCAATCAAATTTCCCGTTGCAAATATGTTTAACCAATCAGCGCTCGGTAACTAGGGACGCTAAATGAAAAATGTCCGCCAGCTCAAAGAAACAAAATACAGCCATCAAGATCAGACAAATAAACATGCCCTCTAGACTAGTGACACGATATTCGGTGCGGGAGCTAATGTGGCCGGTAGCTATGTAATCAAAGGATTACAGGTACAGAACGCGTCCTTAATGATGCGGCCGGATACACTGCACGAATGCCGGTCGTTGTCAGCTATCAATACAGGTGTTATTTATATAAATGCAGCATACAAACAAGGTTAATATATAATTTGGTCTCAACGACACATGTATGGGGTAAGGGGACGTATGTGTCGCCCCTTCCGATGGCGATGACGGCGGCGGCGGCTTCAACAATTGTACACATTGTTTTGTAACTCCGGTTGCAACTAGGTCCATCGAAGCTTCATCTGTTGCCTTGCTGATCATGCTGATAGTAATATTGTTTGGTCACCGAAGTGGGTGCTTCAGGTCAGAATGCACAAGGAAATGGTCACTGAAGTCGTACGTTCGCGTTTCGCGTTCTGGGGCCCGTTTCAATAAACTTCGTACGACTAAAATGTTCGTAAGTGCAAATTTAGGATCGTCTGTAGATTCCAATTGATGGATTTACATTTATTGAACATAGATAACATTGTTAATGTGAAATGTATAGTTTTGCAGTTACGAACATTTTAGTCTTACGAAGTTTAGTGAAACGGGCCCCAGTTACCTTGTTTCGTCAATAAACGTTCGATGTATGTCTGTATTGTTGTCCATACATCTCCAGCCAAATGTACGCGGTCAATATCACTGGCGACACGTTGAAATGGCACGTTTACCATTTACTATTATATCGTTTGATTGGGCACTGATAGTTTAACCCACCGACGGATTGTGATACTATTTGGCTACACTATGTGTCTATGCGTATCATATATATCATGGCCCTCCTTGTTGAGACGACAGGCATCGGAAACAAACAATCAAACGCGTGTAACATAAACAATTGTAAGATGTTGTAATTGTTATGTTTGTACACGACGCATCTTTCAGTGATGGTCTCGGATATGGAGTGAAATTTCAAGAAACCATTACAAAGAACCGAACAAGGTCTGCGAAAAACATAGGGAGATACGTGTAGCTCAACCATGATGAATGCGAAATTGTACCATCTTGCGGTGTGTCTATGTGTGTGTCATGTTTTCTGCAGCCAAACCAAAACCAAACGGTAATCAAATTTCAAATTGTCTCATTGGCGGGGTAGTGTGACTTACACAGAGACCTGTCAGGTTCTTGGCGAGGGTGATGTTGTTTCCACTGACGTTTAAATACGCTTGATCTACAAACCCATCTGCCAGATGTCGTAGTCCCTCCACGCTAGCGAGCACGGTACCTGTACATTGTGTGTAACTCGTGAGCATATGCCCGGTATTTATGATTTCTTTTATTATGTACAGTGGAACGTCTTTAAACCGGACACACTGGGAGGTCCCCAGTGTGTCAGGTTTAGAGAGGTTCCATTGTACACCAGGCATATGACCATTCTGAAATGTATTCTGTATTAACATATGTAATAAATGAGCAAGAATCCCATAAAAATAAGATCACAGAGGTGGCCTTGGTGTCTGTTTAGAGAGGATCCACAGTATTATTATTTGTGTAAAGCAGCATTTGCGTCATCCAATAGTGTGGAGAATAGATGATGCACCGTTGTTTTCTGTAAACAGTATGCCGCAGGGGTCCGCTTTTCCAATGTATCCAGAATGTATTGATATAACAAAATCGAATAATTGATGCAAAATAAAACTATCAAATTATTGATATCAATAAATACTGAACAAATAGTATAACCACGCCCCATACGCGTTCTTGTCCGAAATGCATGTTTATTATTTACACAATTCCTTAACATTTGATTGGCCCGTAGCAAGTCTCTGTCCAAAATTTATATCCCAGTAAACTCCCACGCCGAACTACTTTCCGTAACCGTGAGGCGCAGTTAAAATAATTCTTAAGAAAACGGAAAATAAACACATTTTCTTGATGAATTTATTTCAAATGCTGGAATTATAAGGAATGAATGGCCTTTTTGTGGAATTTATCAGGGATATAAACTTGGAAAAGTCGCGGGAATACTGGACGAGGCCTTCCGGCCTTCGTCCAGTATTCCCGCGACCCGAGTTTATACCCCGATAAATTCCACAAAAAGGCCATTCATTCCTGTAATCCTGTTCTCGGACTTTGCTTATATCTAAAGAACAATTTGGTGAAATCGGTCGTGAAATATGTCATTAGAAAGACGGTTCATTTGTGTAAACAGTAACATATCGGTTCCATGAAGTAAACCACAGGATTTCGTAAACTACTCATTTATTCGCAGGCATCTACGTCAGCACGGGACAGTTTGACGTCGTCTAGAGTTTCGTAATGATTTAATAGAATTGATTCATATTGACTTTAGAAGCGCTGTCCCCAAGCCAAATAAGGTTTTCATCGCACATGAGCTATTTAGTTAAATATATTTTTTATTGTACTGTAGCTTGTTTCATTGTATGGAAGTATTTTCATGCAATGCTCTAATTAATTTCGATGGAGTACCTTAGTTGAAGTCACTATATAAACATGCAGCCAAACACGGAAATAGCCGCGGAACGTTGCTCAGTTCATTGACGCGACGTGTTACCGGCGTCCGTACGTTTTGTAGCTCTTATTCAGTTACGTTAATCATGGCAAATATATAGTGTTACCGGCGTCCATACGTACGTCCCGAGATATTAACACTCGGGTAAATATGTTATAATTTCTGTTTCCTTGATTGGATCTGCTTGATATTTCACACACGCATTGCTTTAAATGGCCATCTACCGCCTTGTGCCAAATGCACGATCGTCAGGTCCCTGCTAAGCCCAAGGTCAAGGTCACATACCAGTTGCATTCGAAACCTTAACGCTCGGTCTAATGTCTTACAATGTATGTTTCCTTGTACGGATCTGCTGGCTATTTCACGCACGCATTACACTAAAGGTTCTCCATCACCCTATGAAAAATCCATGATCGTCCTGCCTCCGCTAAGCCCAGGGTCAAGATCACATACTTGGTGCGTTCGAAATTCGGGTAAGTGTCTTATAACGTCTGTTTCCTTGCATGGATCTGCTTGATATTTCACACACCCGTTGCCCTGATGGTCTGTTTTCATGCTGTGACAAATCCACGCTTCTTTGGCCCTCTGTGTTTTCAAATGTGCCTCGTTTTCTTAGGCTGCCAGCAGTGGCATTTGTGAGCCAACAGGCCTTGTGAGCCGACAGGCCACATTTCTAGTGTTTTACAGTTTTATAGCTCTTACTCAGTTACGTTAATAGTGGCAAATATATAGTGTTCCCGGCGTCCGTACGTCCCGTCCATACAAATGTAGTTACGTATGTCCGAAACCGTAACGCTCGGGTAAATGTCTTATAATTTCTATTCCCGTATGCATATCTGCTCGATATTTCATACACGTATTGTTCTAATGACCCTCTACCGCCATGCGACAAATACACGATCATCCCGCCCCTGCTAAGACCAGGGTAAATGTAACATACATGCACTTGGTGCATGTGAAACCTTAAAGCTCGCCGGGTAAATGTCTTATCATTTATGTTTGCTGACACGGATCTGCTTACTATTTCACACACTCATTGCACTAATGGTACTCTACCATCCTCTGACAAGTCCACGATCGTCCCGTCTCAAGGTCACATACTTGGTGCGTTCGAAACCTTAACGCTCGGGTAAATGACTTATAATTTCTGTTTTCTTGCACTCATGTGCATGATAGTTCACACACGCATTGCTTTAATGGTCCTCTACTGCCCTGTGACACATTCACGATCGTCCCGCCCCCGCTAAACCCAGGGTCAAGGTCACATACGTGTTGCGTTCGAAACCTTAAGCTCGGGTTAATGTCATATAAGGTTTGTTTCCTTGATTGGATCTGCTTGATATGTCACACACACATTGCTTTAATGGTCGTCTACCGCCCGGTGACAAATCCACGATCGTCCCGCCCAGCTAAGCCCAGGGTCAAGGTCTCATACTTGATGGGTGCAATCGAAACCTTAACGCTCGGGTTAATGTCTTATATGTACTGTTTCCTTGCACGGATCTGCTTGATATTTCACGCAAGTATTGCTCTAATGGTGCTCTACCGCTCTGTGAAAATCCAAGATCTTTCTGCTAAGCCCAGGGTCAAGGTCACATACTTGGTGCGTTCGAAATTTGGGTAAGTGTCTTATCTTGTATGTTTCCTTGCATGGATCTGCTTGATATTTCACACACAAATTGCGCTGATGGTCTGCTTTCATGCTGTGACAAATCCACGCCTTTCTGGCACTCTGTGATTTCAAAGGTGCCTCGTTTTCTTTGTCTGCCAGCGGAGGAATTCGTGTGCCGACAGACGGGCCACATTTCTAGTTTATGTAAAATGGCAATAAAGATCAGCGGGATGATTGCGGTTGGGATACGTGTGGGTATATGGGTGACGAATACTAATATGTATATATATACAGTGGAACCTCTGTAAACCGGACACCTTGTACACGACTGTGTGGGTAATTCTGATGGGTTTCGTTTTCATTCATCTCCGATGGTACGGTATGTTCGTGATTGCAAAGTATGAAACATGTTTTGGAGTGGTCATATGACTGATTTACAGTGGAGCATCTCTATATCGGACACCCTTTGGACGTGATTTAGAGGGGTTCCATTGTATATATTGAATGAAGAAAGGCATACTACATATCCAGGCGACCAGCGGCGGGTGTCACAGTCACTAAGGTCAAAGTTACCAAGTGCAACGTCATCCGAATGAAACTGGATATAGTTCCATCAATGTGAGGAAGCTATTGATGAAGTTTGGTAATGATCCGACTAACGTATCAGGATATATTAAAATTGGACGTAATTGTTGACACCTACGTCGACGACGTCGACGCATATGATGTCGAAATTATTACTACGTTGTCTCACTTTCTACTAACTTATGCGAGACAAAACTGTCAATTTTCATCATAAAACACACGTTAAATGCATCGATTTGTATTCAGTAATGATAATTTCTACGGGAAGCATACCACCGGATAGGTGCAGAAATGTAACTATGCAACGGACTACCGGAGTTGTTTGCGCAGTTACGTCTCCGCAACTAGCCCCCGGACCGCAATATCATACTCTGTTCCGTGACCATATGTCAGAGTGTACCTACATATAATTCCACCGTAGCTACGCCACTGCCTATTGGTGTGTAGGCAGAGCAAAGGCACGAGAGAAAATGTACGGCCGCCATTGACAATTGAAAAAAGCAAAACTCACCGATGGGTGTTGTATCGTTCACGTCGACGGTGGATGGAGCGCCGCCAGTACAATTAAAGTTGTTGTCGCTTGTCGCTGGAAACAGATGGCATTGCTATATGTTCATTATATAGAAGACCTTAATATAATTATGTCAAGGTGCATGATCACGTGGTTACAACAACAACAACAATGGCTGAAAGTGATGAAAGCGCGCCAACTCCAAAGTATTATTTGATATTTTCCTTAACAGGCAACTGATTTTGATGAAATATGGCGCAGCAAACGCGTCTTCATGAGCTGCAGTTGGTGGTCCCGGGAGTTCAGCACATACTTTTGTCGTTTTTGCCTCTGGAAGTTTCAGTACTTGTTGTTGTTGTAACCACTTGATCATACTCCTTGTATGTGGCTGTGGTTGTGGCTGGTGAAATGTATTCCGGGAGTTCGGCACATACTTATGTCGTTTTTGATTCTGGAAGTTTCAGTACTTGTTTTTGTTGTTGTAACCACGTGATCATACTCCTTGTATGTGGCTGTGGCTGGTGAAATGGGGCTTATGGGATTTGCGACTCGTGTAGCTCAATTAGAACGATCCTGTAGCTTGATAACGAGCTATATTGTTTGTTGGACTCATTACGAGTGTTCCATTGATGGAATGGCGAACAGTGCAGATCCTGATCAGACTGTACGGATGCACATGCTGATCTGGATCTACACTGATAGCAAAACCCATAAGCGCCATTTCTCCAGTCACAGCCACATATAAAACACGCCATATCAAGCAAAATATAACTTTGGATCATGGTAAGTAAGTCTCATCCATGCAAGTTTCAGCACTATTCTGTTAACCACTTTGAACAGTGCGGCCTTTTCATACAACAGTACTGTCCTTGGACAGACACAGCGAACCCACAATTCGTCAACAGTACCAGTAGTTTGTGACTTTCCATGACACGTATTATGTCGTGCCCATGAAACAAACGACACGGTATAACCCCAAACTTGCACATTTTGAATAAATATAACGAGTGATCAGGAAAGCTCACCATAGCCCAGGGGCGGATCTGGAATGGGGGTCCGGGGTTGCAACACCCCCCCCCCCCCCCCTGTTCAGCCACGGAGTTTACATAGATCACAGTTTATCACCAGTTGGAGTCGTAAAATGCTCGGAAATATGACACCCCCCCCCCCCCGTTCCCCAAATGCTGGACCCGCCTCTCATAGCCGTTCTTCTCATGGTGCATCGCTTTTATTTTGTTTGTTAGTCATAATTTAACCTTTTGAACCCGAAAGACGCCCGCTATAGCGGTTTATGCTAACAGTGCGGATGCACAGGCTGATATGGATCTACACTGGACGCAAAACCCATAAGCACAATTTTCCTAGTCAGAGTTGCATATGAGTTTTATTCAATATGATATGTAGTAAATAGAGGATGGCAAACGTGGCTGACTAATGAGGATCATGGTATTTGTGACCAGTGTAGCTCCTGATCAAAGAGCTCTCCTATCGCCTGATAATGGTCTACACAACTTGTACAACGACTGGTGCTTCATTAATTAATTAATTTGAATGGATTTCTTTTAATACATTAATTTTGCAACCAATCCAATCGTCACAAAATGATTTTCAGACAAGTCCATTTATGAAAAGGGTGGGTTTTTGTTCTAAAAAATGTGAACATTTCTTGCAAAATGTTTAGATCCTGATGAGACGGCTCTGGATCTACACGTTTTGCCAGTACCACTATACAGGTATGTGGTGTTGAAAGGGTTAAAGGTACATGCCCACTCAGTAGGCACAAACTGTTGTTTATATGAATTAAATAAGTGTATACTTGTGTCACTATTCCACCAGTTCTAAGATTTCCGAGTGCCTGCTATACAGATTTAATCAATTACATGTAGTAATGTTTATTTTACTGATAGTGCAAATGAGGCATGATATTTGTTAATTACTAATTAAATGCGACACCTGAAAAAAATAATATTTTCGACAGATTACAAAGTATGATCATTGCACATCAAAAAGTAAATACAGAGAATGAATAGTTATGTCCGTTAACATTTTAAGGAAACACGGTTATCGCCCCTGATATCAGTGTGGAAATTTACGTCGGATATAAAATGCATAATAATGCCAATCAGTACGTGGGGTAATGGTGAATGACTGGTTATTTTGCCGGAAAATGTCTCAGATGATGTCTCTGATATAAATAACAGTTTGTGTCTACTGAGTGGGTATGTACCTTTAATGGCATGCATGCACTGGCGGGTCTGTTTCTGGTCGCAAAACCAATATGCCCTATTTCCGCGGTCACAGTCACAACTGAATGATGGCATCGGTATTTATTAAATGAGTTTACTCAAGGTGTATGATCACGTGGTACTAACAACAACAACAAGTACCGATTCAAAGTAAGTATTATTTATAGTGTCCTTATTACGTAACGGATTTTGATGAACTATGGCGCATCAAACGCGTCTTGTTAAGCCGCATTTGGTGGTCTCTGTATTTTCGCCCAAACTTCTGTCATTTTTGCGAAGAATCGACACGGAAATTTACAGTCGTCGACTGAAGCGGAACTCAAAGCAGAGATTCAGATAGTTTGGAAGAAAGTGACACTGGCTGAGATCAGAAGCAGTATGTTTTCATGGAAGAAATGTCTGCGTACTGTGGTAGAAGGGGATGGTGGGCCGATCGACCATTGTGTGTATAGTTACAGCATGCATGTAAGTTGGTATAATTAACAACAATTTGAACTCTACCGATATCGTACATTTCTACCTACCATATAGCATAATTGGTCATTTGTAAAGTGTTCGGTTTATCACGATCATATTTATACAAGTTATCTGCAGCATCCTGATGAACCATCGTGCAATGTTTCAAGTATGTATGTGAAGGTGCATGATCACGTGGTTACAACAACAACAACGTCGCCCACTCCAAAGTAAGTATTATTTGATAGTTTCCTTAATATGCAACGGATTTTGATGAAATATGGCACAGCAAACGCGTCTTCATGAGCTGCATTTGGTGGTCCATGGAGTTCGGCACAGACTTATGTCGTTTTTGCGGATAATCGATTTCCGTGTCGGTAGACACGGAAATCGATTCTTCGCAAAAACGACAAAAGTTTGGGCGAAAATACGAAGACCACAAAATGCAGCTTAACAAGACGCATTTGATGAGCCATATTTCATCAAAATTCGTTACGTAATAAGGACAATATACAAGAATACGTACTTTGAATCAGATGGATTCTGGTACTTGTTGTTGTTGTTGTTAGTACCACGTGATCATACACCTTGTATGTTGAGTAGTGTAGGCGTTATAAGAAATTAAAGTTTGGAACATTTTATTCGACTCACCCGATATATATATCCCATCACATTTAGGAGGAAATTATCTTTTAACCCTTTCAACCCTAAGGAACTGGAATGGACTGTGATATGCTAATGTTCCGACCAATCCAATGGTCACAAACTAATTTTCAGATTCGTCCATTTATGAAAAGGGGGTGTTTTTGTTCTAAGAAATATTAAAATTACTTGCAAAAAGTGCAGATCCTGATGAGACGGCTCGTTACGAGCCGGCTCATCTGGATCTGCACTGTTTGCATAAACCGCTATAGCGGGCTTTCGGGTTCAAAGGTTTAATCATCAAACGATGATCAAGTATAGAAGAATGGGTCCTTAATAAATATCGTATTCAGGCAACACAACTGTTTCAACTACGCTGATGGTGTTGCAGGTATATAGTTCTACCGAACCTCTGCAATGTCGGAATAAAAGAAAATATTTATAAAAGACACCAATGAAACCCATTACATTAATGATACACAAACTGCAGATCAATGAAACCCATTACATTAATGATACACAAACTGCAGATCAATGAAACCCATTACATTAATGATAGATCAATGAAACCCATTACATTAATGATACACAAACTGCAGTTAGCGTATCATTAATGTAATGTATTTCCGGGTTAGAGAGGTTCTATTGTAGCATGAACTCAGTTATTCACCCAACCTATTGTAACCTGGCGCAGCGCTTTGTCCGATTTACGTGGCGTCGTGCCGAAATTTGGTGGCACAATACTGCCCAAAAACTTGCTTTTACAAGTATTGTATTGCCTTATTGCTCAGACGGGTATTATCATTATTCAACCAACATTATAAACTAGAAATATGTTGTACGGACATTCAACTTTTTATAATTTGCAACTAATATTAAAAAATGTAGTTTCACGCGCTGAATGTGCCAGTTTTACGCGCTAAATGTTCGCTTTCTTCTGGCCTTATACTGCCCGTGTTTAAGCCTCGCCTGGTGGGAACACTACTGTCGGTTCCACAGTGTGTGCCGACGAACTTTTGGCTATTAAGTAAATAAAAACAATTTTTTTTTTTTAAAAAGTACTTACATTTGATTTTTTTAATGATCAAAAGCAAAATGTGAAACAGACAGTATGAGACTTACCTGCGGTGAGCGCGACGACCCCCAGGATCACAGCCGTGGAGAGGAACATGATGTGGCTCCGTCTGTTGTCTCAGTAAAATCTCACAGCGCTGCTCATGTACGCTGTAATATATGTTACATAATTGCCGAAAACAAAACCTGTCGATTGGTGAGCAGTTATTCGGCTCTCATGCTCGAAATCAGGAAGTTTGATTGTCGAGATAAAGGTACTCCACCAATCAAACTGCCAGATTTCGAAAACAATTTCACAAATAATACTCGAAATCAGGAAATTTGATTGGTCGAGACTGAGCTGCTGTGCTCAGTCTCGACCAATAAAACTGCCAGATTTAGAGTACAACTCTCGAGTATATGTTCAGAAGGTTTTACACGCACGAGCCGTGCTCCTATACAGAATAATACACTATGTTTCTAGGAAGTAAAGTCCTGTATGTCATGTTGCTGTTTTTTATCGTACTAGTATTATAAGAATAGTAGTATCTTCTTAAGACGTGTGATGCGCGTCACAAGAAATAAACCCATCGTAATCTTCAATGTCAAACTGTTTATGATTAGATAACACAGCTTGTCAAGTTATTTTGCATTTTAGTGATACAAACTATACATGTACATATGTTTATATTAAAACTCCTCAATAATGTACAAATGTAATGATAGTACAGTTTCTTTTCTCATAGTACGAGCAATATGACAGAGCAATATATAATTATCATATTTTACTACAAGTTTATTGTCTGTTCCACGTTTTCCAGCCGACGAACATTTGGCTATTAAACACATTAAATCTAAAAAATATTTATATGTAAGTACTTTTTCACCAATAACAAAAAATTCACCCTCCCCAAATGTTTTTGTTTCATGAAATTCCATCAAATATTGATTTAATAGCGAAAAAAAGATTTTCCTATGGGAATTTAACATGGGGGAAAAAGAGGTGAAAGAGGTGGGGGAGGAGTCAAAAAACGAAAATATTTAGAAATTGACACTGAAACCTGGCTAAATAGCTTGGAAATGATGTAACTGAGAAAACAAAAGTTAGACTTTGAAAATCGGTGCACAAATGAAAAATTATTTAAAAAAATCAATGTTAATAGGTTTTTCGCAATAAAATCAATATTTGACGGAATTTCATCAAATAAAACACATTGGGGAGTGACTTTTATTATTGATGAAAACGTACTTACATTTAGTAAATATATTTCGGTTTTACTGTATGTAACGGCCAAAAGTTCGTCGGCAGTTCGTCGGCAGTTCGTCGTTGGAACCGACAGTAATGTTATGTCTCCTCATAGCTTCACGTTTTCTGCATTATAGGCAATAGGTTACACTCACAGTTAAAAGTAACGGACCGAGGTCTATAAATACATTAAATATACATAACAGCATCAATAAGTGAAAAGAAATCAGCTAAAAACAAATTCTTTACTCCCTCATATACACAATAATTAAATGAAAACACATCTTGGTATTTCATTAGAATTGTCTCCTTGGTAATTAAATGAAAACACATCTTGGTATTTCATTAGAATTGTCTCCTTGGTAATTAAATGAAAACACATCTTGGTATTTCATTAGAATTGTCTCCTTGGAGACAATTCTAATGAAATACCAAGATGTGTTTTCATTTAATTACTGTGTATATGAGGGAGTAAAGAATTAGTTTTTAGCCGATTTCTTTTCCAGTTATTGATGCTTTTATGTATATTTAATGTATTTATAGACCTCGGTCCGTTACTTCAACCTGTGGTTACACTATACAGAAATAGTCTCGTCAAATTGTTCGGGGTAGATCTATTTTGATATCCGCCTTAGTGATACACAACCGTCTGCGTTAATCTTACCCGAGTGTCAACGTTTCTGAACATCTATCAGAAATCTCAACTTGCAATCAAGTAGTTGTATTGGTTGAGAATGAGCTATAAGCACAGCTCATGGTCAGTCGATGAAGCTGCTTGATTTCAAGCACAATATTCAAGATACACATTATGTAATGTAGGTACATTTTTATACACATCCAATTCACACCCAATTTCCGGACACGAATTTCATCATTTCAGATTATATTTATGATTTTATAAAATAAAGTAACGAGTGACTAGTTGCATTACAATCACCATCTTTGACTATATATAAGCGCGAATTCGGGTGGTGGGGGTAGGGGGCAAACCCGGCGCGCACCATACTAAAATGTATGAGCTTATTGTTTACTAAATATATTTGCCAAAATGCAACATTGTCAGTCTACAAAATTATTTCTTAAAACACGCTCTAAAATATGCCAGAACGCAGGACATGCGATGTATATATATAAACACTATTCGAGTGATGGTGAGGCGGTTCATGTCCGTGTCCCCGCTAACTAGGTATCCACCGCGCCTGATATTTCATAAGTTTCCCTGATTAGTGGTATAATTCCAGCACAAAAATATTTACACAATTCCATAACATTTGATTGGCCCGTAGCAAGTCTCTGTCCAAAATGTATATCCCAGTAAACTCCCACGCCGAACTACTTTCCGTAACCGTGAGACGCAGTTAAAATAATTCTTAAGAAAACGGAAAATAAACACATTTTCTTGATGAATTTATTTCAAATGCTGGAATTATAAGGAATGAATGGCCTTTTTGTGGAATTTATCGGGGATATAAACTTGGAAAAGTCGCGGGAATACTGGACGAGACCTTCCGGCCTTCGTCCAGTATTCCCGCGACTTTTCCAAGTTTATACCCAGATAAATTCCACACAAAGGCCATTCATTCCTATAATAACGTACCATTGTAACTCGATGACAATCCTACATAGATTTACACACAACGTCCGCAGACATATGAACCATGTAATACCGTGCAGGAAGTGAAGGATTGACATGCGCACACGTACGTGTATTCATGTCCATCATTCACGTCTTGCAAGATAGTCCAGAGAAGAAATGTATAAAATATATATGTGGCTGTGACTGATCAGGATCTACACTGTTCGTCATTTCATCAATGAATCACTCGGCATGCATCTAACAAGCAATATCGGTCGTTATTAGGCTACATGAGTGGGCTATTTGATCGGGAGCTACATGGGGCACAAATCATATAAGCCTCATTTTTGCCAGTCACAGCATCATAATATGATATAAGTTACACAATCGGAAAGCTTACTATCTCATTAATGGGACCATACAATCAGACTTTCATGTTATTGTATTTATGATAATCGGCAGCTCTCGTCTAGTGCATGATTACGTTTGTTCAAAAATAGAAAAACATATTAATGATAAAAACTACATATATTACGGATTGTCATTGATTGTCCGAGATAAGTGTTACATCATGTTACATCGTGTCATTGTCCTGTGCACACAACGGTAAAAGGAAGTAACTTTGCATATACAGGGGAACCCCTCTAAACCGGACAATCGGAAAATATAGATGTTTACTTTAGATATGTTTCGCTGTTATGTATCTCTGATTGCAATGACTTTTCATGATTGCAAAACACTAGAATGTGTCATGAAGTGCTCACATGTCTGATTTACAGTGGAACATCTCCAAACCAGACACCCTGGGAACCTCCCTTTACAGTGGAACATCTCCAAACCGGACACCCTGTGGACTTCCCTTTACAGTGGAACATCTCCAAACCGGACACCCTGTGTACTTCCCTTTACAGTGGAACATCTCCAAACCAGACACCCTGTGGACTTCCCTTTACAGTGGAACATCTCCAAACCAGACACCCTGTGGACTTCCCTTTACAGTGGAACATCTCCAAACCAGACACCCTGTGTACTTCCCTTTACAGTGGAACATCTCCAAACCGGACACCCTGTGTACTTCCCTTTACAGTGGAACATCTCCAAACCAGACACCATGGGAACCTCCCTTTACAGTGGAACATCTCCAAACCAGACACCCTGGGAAGCTCCCTTTACAGTGGAACATCTCCAAACCGGACACCCTGTGAACCTCCCTTTACAGTGGAACATCTCCAAACCAGACACCCTGGGAAGCTCCCTTTACAGTGGAACATCTCCAATCCGGACACCCTGTGTACTTCCCTTTACAGTGGAACATCTGCAAACCAGACACACTGTGAACCTCCCTTTACAGTGGAATATGATTTTCGAAATCAATATCGTCGAAATACGGCCATGCGATAAGGGAGGTAATTCCAGACTGGCGTTCATGATGTAATGTAATATCAGTACATTCATATATATGAGACACGTCATGTGATTTTGTACCTTCAGACATCTGCGTAATTTCATTAAATATGTTTACAAATTTACAATACTTTTCATAAATAAAGTTAAAAGTTGATACAATTATATGTACTCTGTTTTTTTTTAAAACTTTTGACACCATCTACCGAAAATATTGTAAATTTTGTAAACGTATTTCATGAAATTACGCAGATGTCCGAATATACAAAATCACAACTTTTGCCTGATACTGGATAAATGGGGCTTGTGGGATTTGTGACCAATGTAACTCGTGATCAAAATTACAACTCCCTCCCGTAGCTTGATCTGTATTGTTTTTTGTGTTTCATTGATGGAACGACGAACAGTGCAGATCCTGATCAAATGCACAGTCTGATCTACACTGGTCGCACAACTCATAAGCCCCATGTCTCCAGTCACAACCACATATCAAGTATGGCAGGACATTATATTGCCATGACAAGTACTTGTATCTGTATATAAACTAAGATACCATAGGGAAGTTAAATTGTTCCAGATAACAGTAGTTTCAATCACAGGTTCTTGCAGAACGGTTCATATTTTGGTGTTTTATGCGTTATTTCGGTATCTCTGGTGGTTTTGGTGCATTGTTACCAACATATAATTCCAGCACAAAAATATTTACACAATTCCCTAACATTTGATTGGTCCGTAGCAAGTCTCTGTCCAAAATTTATATCCCAGTAAACTCCAATGCCGAACTACTTTCCGTAACCGTCAGGCGTAGTTAAAATAATTCTTAAGAAAACGGAAAATAAACACATTTTCTTGATGAATTTATTTCAAATGCTGGAATTATAAGGAATGAATGGCCTTTTTGTGGTAATTTATCGGGGATATAAACTTGGAAAAGTCGCGGGAATACATGGACGAAGCCTTCCGGCCTTCGTCCAGTATTCCCGCGACTTTTCCAAGTTTTCCGGCTTCGTCCAGTATTCCCGCGACTTTTCCAAGTTTATTTAACCCGATAAATTCCACAAAAACCCATTCATTCTATAACAATTTACGTCACCTCCCGCGAGTTATACGTATACGTACGAATTTACTGGGTATGTTAACAGTAAGAAAGGGGCCTGAGAGTTCGGAACAGTGAATGTGTAAATGGTTGGCGATTTATGTTGTGTGTAATGATTGAGCATTAGTAGTTGCACAAAACTATGTAAATTACTCAAAACCAACGAAATCCACCCAAATACCCACATGACAACAATGTTCTGACCATCTGTTCAAACACATGTGGTTACAATGCATATCGTCGGTTATTCTTCAAAATGTCATCCCGTAATATTTATATTTAGCGTCTTCCCCTGTGCGTACCAACAACGCATAATGTTGTAGAAAAAATATATTCAATGAGCTACTGTTAAAATAGTAATCACTGAAAAAACTCAGATGATTGACATCACCTTCCCGTGCTACTACAGGGCACGGTACATCAAAGTGCATGATCACGTGGTTACAACAACAACAACGTCGCCCACTCCAAAGTACGTATTATTTGATATTTTCCTTAATATGCAACTGATTTTGATGAAATATGGCGCAGCAAACGCGTCTCCATGAGCTGTTTGTCACAGACTTATGTCTGTGTATTTTGCAATTTTTAGAACTGGTGGAATAGTGACACAATTATACACTTATTTAATTCCTATAAAGAATGAGCCTACTTTTTATTTCGTGAAATTTGGTCCAATATTAATTGTATTGCGAAACAAAATAATTTCAGCATGTTAAATCCCCATAGACACCTCTACAAAGTGACAGAGTGAAGATATCTATGGGGATTTAACATGGGATATGTTTCTAATTTCATAAATAGTGCACCGATTTTCAAAATGTAACTTTTGATCCCTTAGTTAGATCATTTCCAAGCTATCTAGCTAGGTTTCAGAAGCAATTTCCAAAGTTTTTCGTTTTTCGACTCCTCCTCCAGGTTCTCCACCTCTTTTTCCCCCATGTTAAATTCCCATAGATAACTCATTTTTCGTAATAAAATCAATATTTGACCAAATTCCACGAAATAAAAAGAAGGTTAATTCTTAAATTTTGATAAAATTTTAAATTATCGAAAAAAATATTGTTTTTGCATGTTTTATATGGCCGTAAAGTTTGGGCAGGTTTCGTGAAACAGACTGTAGTAGGTCTATTAGTTACTATATGGTGAAACATTTCCCAATGAGAACAGAGGGCAAGTATGAATCTAGTTTGACAGGGATTCTTGAATGTAGTGACACTGTCACTACATTCAAGAATCCCTGTCAAACTAGAATCATACTTGCCCTCTGTTCTCATTGGGAAATGTTCATATGAGGAAGTAAGTTTGATATTAATGGCATTAATATGAAACTTACTTCCTCATATGTATGATGTGTGTCAATTCTGGATTGGTATAGCTGTTTGTTAGTTGTTAGTTCCGTTGATTCATTAACAATTCGGTTAGCAATAAATCCAACCAGTGTATGTGTTCTGTATAATGCGTTCACTTTCATTTCGACTGAAAGAAAAGACATTAGCAAGACCTTGTAACGATAATACCACTATTCCGTTACTAAGGTAGTCTGATAAATAGTGTGTAAGCTTACAGCGAGACATACTAAATCAACGTGCATGATCACGTGGTTACAACAACGTCGCCCACTCCAAAGTAAGTATTATTTGATATTGTTCTTAATATGCAACGGATTTTGATGAAATATGGCGCAGCAAACGCGTATTCCCGAGCTGCATTTGGTGGTCCAGGGAGTTTGGCACAGACTTATGTCGTTTTTGCGAAGAATCGATTTCCGTGTCGTATACTACAGCAACTACAGAAGTTTGGGCGAAAATACAGAGACCACCAAACGCGGCTTAACAAGACGCGTTTGATGCGCCATATTTCATCAAAATATGTTACGTAATAAGGACACTATAAAAGAATACGTACTTTAAATCAGATGGATTCTGGAAATTTCAGTACTTGTTGTTGTTGTTAGTACCACGTGATCATACTCCTTGTAAATACACAATTCTAAATACAATGTCCATACATGCGATGGATCTGCCAACAGTAACTGAGGTTCGCCATCTTCTAGGATGAGGTGGGTGTGGGATCATTCTACATGTTTCTGCATACTGCATAAACACATTTTGGTCAAGTAACCGGCGCAAGATATTTGCGCCGATTACTAGACGACAAATGTGTATATGCGATAGCCCTAAGTAGAGCTGAGTTGCATCTCGTCAGGAAACCGGTGCATTTTTCGACGTAAAACATTTTACGCCGGTGCGGAGTGCCGTATCAGCGATACGCCTTCATTACAATCATGTCCGCCTAACTACAACCGTTATCAGGTTATTGTGTAGTTAGCCAGTATTGGCGGTGAGATATGGCGTACCGCCAACTGTTTGTCTTTCTGACAGTCAGATAGGGCGGGCATGCCAGCGACAACGGCATTCCCCACAGTATGGGGGAAGCGATACAGCGGTGTAAGCCAGTTACTGACAGCCATTGTCACAGCGTGAATGGTGAATCAACATACGTTATCTAAATACAATACACTTACTATCTCACCTGTTTACTCTGGTTGACAATCCACGTCCGTCACCTGTTCAGAATGTATGGATTCTACAATCTAGCCTGCACTGTTCGAGAACTACGCTGTTATAGCCCGTGAGCCAGATACCGAAACCCTCCCCCCCCCCCCCCCCTGTGGGATTTTTGCAGACATATTTTTCCTACAACTACATTCAATTGCGAGTGTTATGCCGTATGTCTGCGCTCTGTAACCCGCTGGATGAACATATGGCGCCATTTTGAAGTAGGTCACTCTCGGACTTTTTCCCATCTTCATAAATCACATTTTTAACTAAAAATTGACCAAATTATATCATTTTAATTACATAAAGTAGTATTTTGCACTTTTTCAGAGATGTTGGACAATATGGAATCTAATAAGGTACACTTAAACAAAATCTGATAATCCAGAAGTCAAATTACGTGTTTGATACCCCACCCACCCAATTTCAATGGTAAAAGATACATGTTAATAACTTTATGCAAACGTGGTATTTTTTCATATTATCAATGTTAATGTAAGCTAGGAGTGTCTATTAAACATATCCAATGCAAATACGCCAATTTTTTTGTGTCTACTGCAAAATATACAAAGTGAAAAACAACACATTTTTACCATTCCCCACCCACTAATTTTACAATGGTTATTTCACCGGTATTCAATATTATGCAACGTCAGATCCTTAAAACCGGTTGCTATGGACAGACAACTAGTTACATATTTATTAGTATTGTCTATGCAGACTGCAGATACTATTTGTCGAATGTTCGTCCGTCTGTACGCACGCTTCTTAGCTTCTTAAATATTAATTGACTGCATCGATTGGGAATAATGTACACATATTAATATAGTTCGAGGCATGTGATCATTATCGTCAACAGGAGTTAATATACGATAATAGTTATCCATTTGTACATAGATTTCTTCTCCTTTTTTACAATATTCAGTAATAGTGTTAATATCGTGCATCAAATATGCCTGACGGAGGAAGAAAATCCTGAAAGCTAAAAACAATTTTTTGTTTTTTAAGATAAAATAATAAAACCATGTTTTGTTTTCACTTCGCTATCCGACATAAGATGAAAACCATACATATATGGATGAAGTTGGATCAATTTGTTAATTATGCAATTTCAAAATGGCCGCCACATTGATAATTTATATATATGTATACAGCAATATATCGCTCGATATGATTGTGGAGATGGACATAATGGTCTATATCATTTGTAACTTCCTTATTATTATATTGAGGTGGCGGAGCAGCCTTATAATCTGGTGGAACATCCTTATGTCGTGCTGATACATCCTTATACATGTAGTGTGATGCAACTGCCTTATATTGTGATGGAACATCATTATAGTGTGGTGGAACCACATTATGTTGTGGTGAAACTGCCGTATAATGTGAATGAAAACGCATTATTAGTGTGACGAAACTGCTTATATTGTGGTGGAACTGCCTTATTTTGTGAGGAAACATATGTATAATGTGATGGAGCATCTTTATATCGTGGTGGAACACCTTTGAGAGTGGTGGAACATTCTTATATTGTAATGGAACTGCCGTATACTGCGTGATAACTGCCTTATAGTGTGGCTGAACATCCCTATATTATGGTGAAACTGCCTTATAATGTGGTAGAACGGTCTTATTGTAATTAATTTGCCTTATATTGTCACTAAACATCATTATATGTGGTGGAACGTCCTTATAGTGTGGTGGAACATCATTATATGGTGGTGAAGCCGCCTTATAATGTGGTGCACTGCCATATAGTGTGACGACACTGTCTTATATTGTGGTGGAACTGCCTTATATTGTGACAAAATATCTTTATATGGTGGTGATGTATCCTATATCGTGATGCAACATCATTATATAGTGGTGGAACTGTCTTATATTGTAATTAATTTGCCTTATAGTGTGGTGAAGTGCCTTATATTGTTATGAAACACCATTATAATGTGGTGAAACATCCTTATAGTGTGGTGGAACATCATTATCTGGTGAAACCGCCTTATAATGGTGGTGGCACTGCCGTATATTGTGACGAAAATGTATTATAGTGTGGTGAAACTGTCTATAGTGTGAGGAAACATATATTCTGTGGTGGAGCATCCTTATATTGTGATGGAACAGCCTTATATTGTGACGGAACATCCTTATAGTGTGACGGGACATCCTTATATTGCGATGGAACTGTATTATAATGTGTTGGAACTGCATTATAGTGTGGTGGTAAATCCTTATATTGTGGTGAACTGTCTTACAGTGCAAGTAATGTTCCTGATATGTGATGGAACATCTTTATAATGTGTGGTGAAACTGCCTTATAATGTGTTTATCTGCCTTATATTGTGATGAAACTGCTTTATATTGTGGTGGCACTGCCTTATAGTTTGAATAAACATATTTATATCGTGGTAGAACTGCACTATAGTGTGATTAAACAGTATTATGTTGTGATGGAGCATCCGTATATTGTGGTGGAACACCCTCATATCGTGATGGAACAAGCTTATGTTGTGATGGAAAAGGCTTGTAGTGTGATGTAACATCCGTATAGTGTAATGGAACATCCTTATATTGTACCGGAACGGTCTTATAATGTGGTGGAACATCACTACACTGTGGTGGAACGTTACATTGTGGCAGAACATCTTTATATCTGATTGATATAAAAGTGTGATGCTCCATGCAAGTCTTAATTTAGTTAGATCAAACATGACGCAAGAGACCCTAACATTTTATCACATGTTTGTACTGCTACACGTCGATACTCTATGGAGATACATCTATCTTAACTTAACCATCATGATATCAATATAGCCCTCTCTTCAAATAGTAGTAGCTGCATCATTTATTTGGCCAGAGTGAATTATTTTATTGCATACATCCGAATAATGTAGCACGAGTGTAACATCAAATTAAATGAAGTACAATATATGCCTCCTTACTTCATATACTGTACATTTAATTTAATATAACAATGGTGTTACTATTTATACACATAGCTGTGATTTTGTTAACTAATCAATGTTGAATGATACAAATGCTAATAATCAACATAATTAACTGATAATAGACAGATGTCCCGGATTACGTAATACCTTGATTTCATTTGCAACCATGAATCATCAATCTGTTCACTTACAAGTATCAGGGTCGTACTATTACCATATATTTCAGAGTATTAATAAGATTAAAAATGGTTTTGTAAGTATTAATTAGACAACTGGTGCAGACAGTGAAAATTCCTACTACTATGCGAACCTAATTTGATTTGCAATTGTCACTACACATGCCTGATGATCATATACATGATTCACATGTATACTGTATTTAAATGTTATTAATACTACCTAATGGTGACTATTGTGATTGTCACTGATTGTGTCAATCAATCAACCAATATAATAGATTCTTTCAATCATCACAACCAGTCAGCAAATGATTTTAAACATGTTTTTGTGCATTTTTATACAATTTGAATTGCTGAGAAAAACATGATTTTTTATTGTGATTTATGAAAATAAACATATTAGGCGCCATTTTGAATGTATAACAACATTATTGTATCATGGACATGACTGTGAATGCTAAGCAAACTATATTTAGGTCAATTTGTATTATAATATATGACCATTGCGTGTTTTATAGCATCTTCGAAATTCCAGACAGTAGTAAATATGTAGTTTATGGCGGCCATTTTGAAATATTTTGAGAGTTATGATATTTAAAGGGATTACATGTTCCTTTCACAGGTATATATAAGTAATGCAATGAAAAATAAGTGCATTTTAATATCATTACAGTTTTGCAATAGTTCTCAATAATAGTTATATTGAAAATAATGTTGAAAAATGCCAATTTTGGCGGCCATTTTGGAAATTATTGGTATAGTATGATGTAATGATGTATAATGTCCATTGTATACCATTCAGTAACCAATTTGGCAAAACATCGTAGCTATTTACAGGGTTTGTACTTGCCTAAATATCAATTAACAGTCATAATATAAACGGCTCAAAATGGCATGGCGGCCATCTTGGAAAATTGCCGCCATTTGTTCATCCAGCGGCTTTTTGAGCGCAGACATTCAGGATTAATAGACAATAGGCTACTGAATCTGAAAATCATAGTCACCAAAAATCCCACAGGGGGTGGGGGGGAGGGGGGGGGGGTTATTGGTGGCTCAAGGTCTATTAAGTATGTGGTACCTCTATCATTATTAGCCGATCTATTTATAGATCGGCTAATATGTTGGTTATCCATCGAATTCTGAAAAAGTTTGTAGCAAAAAAACCCTTTTCTCCGCTATTCGGTAATCTACGAACGCGAATTTTTCTGTATCACTTCCAAATTGCATCAACCGATAAAGTTTGCATTTTTGGCAATTATCTCCGTTTAAAACTTTACTTATAGCCAAATAACACAATTTTGAATACTTAATGAGCTGAACGCCTGAAGAGATTTAACCCGGAAGTTATTGTTGTTGAAGTCCATAGTTGGCTCTAATGGCCATATACGCCAACATACGCCGATTATTGGGCTAATTTAAAGCTTTTATTTATTAAACAGAACAAGTTTCAGCCACGTATAATCGCGTTAAAATGTGTTTATCGGCTAATTTATAATCGACCTCTGCTCAAAATCTCCTTACTAGTAACCCCAGCATTTTCGGTTTAGTTATCCCAGCATCTCGGGTTTATCCCATTGGATCGCGTATGCGCGTCATTTGACGCTAGTTAATATTCACAAAATTTTCCACCAATCAAAACGAAGAATTTTGCCCTTCATAGCCAACTTTGATTTGTTTACGTATCATGCAGGGATGGCAGGGATGCATCCAGCACGCGCGATTGCGGCAATCCCCCTTAATTATTGTCAATGCCGCACATTATTGATTGTTTTGCGCCCGACATCGCGCAAAAAATCACGGATGGGGCACATTAGGCCAATCTGGGCATGTGCCTGAATACGCAGGAGCTTGCGTCTATTTTTAGATGACACTGTAACCGCTAGATATATATAGCCCTGGTAGCTCCGCCCACTCGCATGCTGCCACAGAATTCGGACAAACACACACACAGTGACTACAACTTTGTGTATTGCGGAGTGTAATTTGTAGATAAATAGAGCATACAGTACAGGTGTTACGCTGGAATATTTCGCAACATAATGGTGACAACAAAACATTGCTGCTATGGCATTGCTGCTATTGGATGGATTTGGGAACGGGTTTCCAAAACCTGCACAAAATCGAGAAAAATGTCAACGCTGGGTACAGAACTGTGGTCGAAAATAGTTTACCATTGACAATGTTACCAGAGACACCTACATATGTTCGATGCACTTTACCCTGATTTGATCGGCTAATAACATCATGCTCTGCATGACTTTTCATTTATCCTTTTACACGAACGAGTTGAATATAAGAAAATGTGAATGTCAATGTGATATGCCACATTTATATTATAGCTGGCATTGCATTACTGTGCCATGATTGTATTCTACGATATGTACATGTACTCATATAATGCATGTTACGGTCTGGGGTTGAGATTAAAGCTATGATAAGTTATCTTCTCTTCAGTTCCGTTCAGTTCAAATTTCCAGACGATCCTAAATTTGCACTCAAGAACATTTTAGTCGTACGAAGTTTAGTGAAACGGGACCCTGATCTATTGTATTGAAACACATACATTTGTGTCATATGCTGTGTGTGTTCACGGTTTTCAGTTGCCATAATTATGTACATTCATATTTGAATAATGTTTCGCTGACGGGAGACCTTTGTGACACAGATACGGCACCATATGTACGTAATGAAAATGCTCTAGTGGAAAGGCCACTATCTACGGGGCCCCGCTGGGGACGTAGACTTTTTTTATTATTAATTCGCTCCCACGAAATAACAATTAATTCCTTCAATTTAACAATTCGTTCCCACGAAATAACAATTCGTTCCCACGGGAACGAATTGTTAATTCGTGGAAACGAATTGTTATATCGTGTGAACGAATTGTTAATTCGAGGGAACGAATTGTTAAATTGAGGGAACGAATTAATAAAAAAAAATCCATGTCCCCTACGGGGCTCCGTAACTATCAATATTGGCAACACAAAATCGTTTTTTATAATCATGGTCGGCGAATATTCAATATGGGAAAACGACCTTTTAATACATTTTCTGATAATTGTATCAATACATACGAGTGCTAGCGTTCTTCCTCTACATGAGCTTATAGCTGTCACTGGAAAGTTAAGCCCTTTCACATCACGTTTTGTAACGTTTTTATCAATTTATTGTGCTTTATACATTTTGTAGCATCTCATAGATTACCACACTATAATGGATTCGGTATTGATTGACTAAACAAATAGAACAGAAATCCATATATGTATACGCTGTTCTTATCTCAAAAATACATGTAATATTATTGTGCCTTTCGAGCGGTGAATAGCCAATAAATCGCCCCTTATATAAACGTCTAGTGCATTGTTTCAACAGTCTGTGTTTGTTTAATAGGTATACACCATTTATTACGTCATGTTTCGGGTTGTCTGGGGCTTTTGTTTCTTAAATAACTGTAGTGTGTGCAATGAAATACTGACTCCTGAACGTGTCCTTTTTATTTGATATGCCTTGGGAATGTTCTATATTGTTCACAGATTAAACATAGAAGTAGATTGTCAGTGGTCATCCAGGGATCCAGATAAGGAATTATTAATTGAGTATTTTCACTCCATCATTTCCGAAGCAATTGGGTGTTTCAAAATTTTAATTGGGTAAATTAAAATCACACTACTGTTTACACATCAAAGACAGCAATTATTGAATAGTTTGCTTCGAAATGAAAACATGTCTTGGCATTTCATTACAAGATGTACTTTCATGGTAAATAAGAAAAAATATGCTATATTTGTGGTCTGTTTATTGTTTTCTGCAGCATGACAAAGGTACCACAAAATTGTTAATACTTTTTAATACTCGCTACTTCTGATTTCAATTGGGCTTTTTGGCAATTTTAATTGGGTATTTAAGCAACTACGCAGCTTATCTGGATCCCTGGTCATCAGCAGCCAACCCACGTTCATGACTGGGCAATCCACTATCAGGGGTGGGAGCAGTTCCAAATTACGGAGCCCGCAGGTGACATGGATTTTTTATTATTAATTCGTTCCCACGAAATAACAATTCGTTCCCTCGAATTAACAATTCGTTCCGACGATATAACAATTCGTCCCCTCATTATAACAATTCGTTTCATCGTGGGAACGAATTGTTATTTCGTGGGAACGAATTGTTAAATTGAGGGAACGAATTGTTAAATTGAGGGAAACAACTGTTATTTCGTGGGAACGAATTAATAAAAATAATAATAATACGTCCCCTGCGGGGCTCCGTACCAAATTCCAAGTCCTGAAAATGGCTAAACAAATGTATTTCCGCACCCACAAATGCATATAAATGTGCTTCCCATTTTGAAACAGTAGTAATTTTCTGCAATTGTCAGGAACCTCAAATCCTGATTTCAGAATATATTCTGAAAATTCCCACCATGTATACACAATTACTGCGGATTACTAGTGCACCGACGACGACGACGACGACATACTACTGTCTGTTTCACGAAACCTGCCCAAAGTGTAAGGCCATGAAAACAATGCAAAAACAATATTATTTTCGATAATATTAATTTTTATTAAAATTTAAGAATAAGCCTTCCATTATTTCATGAAATGTGTTTATATAATTGATTGTATTACGAAAAAGTTAACATAGGTGAAAAGAAGGTAGGATCTGAGGGAGCAGTCAAAAAACGAAACTAAGAAAACAAAAGTTAAATTTTGAAAATCTGTCCACTATTTCTGAAATTCAAAAAATGTAACATGGGGAAATTGCTTTTTCGCCATAAAATCAATATAGGATCACATTTCACGAAATAAAAAGAAGGTTCCTTCTTAAATTTTGCTTTAATTTAATATTATCGAAAACAATGTTTTTGCATTGTTTATGTAGCCGCAACATTTGGGTAGCTTTCGTGAAACAGACAGTAATTGAAGCCACATCGTCCCCTGTATTCACGAATGTATCAAGGTGCATGATCACGGTGTTACAACAACAACGTCGCCCACTCCAAAGTAAGTATTATTTGATATTTTCCTTAATATGCAACGGATTTTGATGAAATATGACGCAGCAAACGCGTCTTCATGAGCTGCATTTGGTGGTCTATGGAGTTTGGCACAGACTTATGTCGTTTTTGCGAAGAATCGATTTCCGTGTCGGAGACACGGAAATCGAGTCTTCGCAAAAACGACAGAAGTTTGGCCGAAAATACAGAGACCACCAAATGCAGCTTAACAAGACGCGTTTGATGCGCCATATTTCATCAAAATCCGTTACGTAATAAGGACAATATAAAAGAATACGTACTTTGAATCGGTACTTGTTGTTGTTGTTAGTACCACGTGATCATACACCTTGTGTATGCTTCACGTCAATGTATTATACATGTATGCACAGTCTAACTGTCTAACTACATATAAGCTAGAAGATATATCACGATATTTACAGCATATACAAGGTGCATGATCACGTGGTTACAACAACAACAACGTCGCCCACTCCAAAGTAAGTATTCTTTGATATTTTCCTTAATATGCAACGGATTTTGATGAAATATGGCGCAGCAAACGCGTCTTCATGCGCTGCATTTGGTGGTATATGGAGTTTGGCACAGACTTATGTCGTTTTTGCGAAGAATCGATTTCCGTGTCGGAGGGACACGGAAATCGATTCTTCGCAAAAACGACAGAAGTTTGGCCGAAAATACAGAGACCACCAAATACAGCTTAACAAGACGCGTTTGATGCGCCATATTTCATCAAAATCAGTTACGTAATAAGGATACTATAAAAGAATACGTACTTTGAATCGGTACTTGTTGTTGTTGTTGTTGTTGTTAGTACCACGTGATCATACACATTGTGTATGCTTCACGTCAATGAATTATACATGTATGCACAGTCTAACTGTCTAACTACATGTAAGCTAGAAGATATATCATTTCCTCGTCATGGAATGTTAAACTAGATGTGGGTTCAGCAGTTCAGGGGCCTGTTTCACTAAACGTCGCACGATATTAGGTTTGTACGCACATTTTGATGGATTTGTTTCTCACGTTAACGTGGTTCCCTAAAATTACAATATTCTAGCTACATGCACATTACATGTTAATTTAACCAATGAGAAATTTACCGACACGCTGGTCAGTTCAAATATCATGACCTTAAATTTACATTTTGCACTTACGAACTTATTAGTCGCAATGAGTTTAAAGACACGGCCCCGGATGCCGACAAAACACTGCCAATGTATATATACTACTTATATTATAACTACGAATGTATCATTTATCCCCTCAACACAGTGCGTATGAGCCGTGAAACACGGTGCCGTGAAACAGTTTTGATATGCAGTCGATACGACATAATCACCGCGTATGAATATGTGCGGTTGTCATAAGAGTCGATTCTCCGATTTTGATGATGCGGATGGGGTTATTTTTTACATTTTAAAGCTATTTGTAGGTGTTGATGGGATAACTAGAATAGTAGGTTAGTACCGTGAATGGGAAAACAATCTGGCGCGGCACTGAAACGGGATGTGCTCGGCAGAGCCTCGCCCATCCCGTTTCCTAAGCCTTGCCATATATTTTTTCCCATTCACGGCACTAACCTACTACATGTAGTCTCTATATACATGTATGTTATTGCTCAGGCAATCTGTGAGTTCATATTAAAGGTACATGACCACTCAGTAGGCACACAATGTTCTTTATGTCAGCGACATCATTTGAGACATTTTCTGGCAAACTAAATATTCATTCACCATTACCCCACGTATTGATTGGTATTTTTATACATTTTATGGAATTAAATGTCCACAGATATCAGGGTCGATAACCGTGTTTCCTTAAAATGTTAACGGACATTACTGTTTATTATATGTATTTATCTTTTGATGTGCATTGATCATAATTTATAATCTGTCGAAATATTATTTTTTCGGGTGATGCATTTAATTAGTATAAATACTTAAAAAATAACGTGCCTCATTTGCATATGAAAATAGCCTGATACCACCACGCGTCTCTATCAGTAAAATAATTATTTCTAAATTAATATATCTGTATAGCAGGCACTCGTAATTGTTAGACACTGGTGGAATAGTGACACAACTACATACTTATTTAATTCCTATAAAGCACAGTTTGTGCCTACTGAGCGGGAATGTAGTTTAGTATGTGACAATCTGACTCCTCCTCAGTTCCAGTAATATAACTGTGAGGCTAGTTGATCATAATGTCGATACCTATAGTAGAGAAACGCCCTGATCTCGTACCACGACGTGTATTTGAATCGTTCGTGTGTGACAAAACCATATTATATATACCATATTATGTCATATAATTCCGTGGATTATCATGAACATGGTCACATATACGGTTCCACCAGAAACAAGTCGTCAATTGACGGAAGAATTAAATAAATCAGACGGTTCACAAAGAATGGCAACCTACCTGACATAACTCCTGTGTATTAGCCCTTTCCAATGGGAATGTTGGCAGCTTACACAGTGCGACCTATCACCTGTAGACGGATACACAGTACACGCTTGATAACATTGAGTGAGCAATTCCACACAAGGACTTCCTATTACAGATAACACGGCCATGTATTACAATAGACTCGCGTAACACAGAAAGGCGTGCCAGCCAAAAAAATAGATATCACGTGGTACTAATTATCAGACACAGGATGATTCATGTCATTACCTTTCTCCAGGAGACCAAATCAACATGTCATAATTATTTTTTTTCTCCGGCTTTTGTATTTTCGACTTCGTTTGCTGTTAAATGGGGACCAGTTTGTTTTTTTCACATTTGTATTCAACAGCTTTGTATTTATCAGTGACATTATATAAATGAAGGGTCAGGTCAACACATAGTGTTCTTTCCAGGAACAGACAATAAGTATGTTCTACATTGTTTAGAAAGCCTGTACAAAAGCGTCCTGGACGTCATCCATATGTCTGTGTGAAAGTTGACGCATTTGTCAGAGCAAATGTGGAGTTCTATACTGCATTTGCTCAGAGAATTTCGTCAATGTTGCATGTCATAAACGATCGTAATTTTTGCAAATATTTGTCATGGAAAATGCCACAAAATCCTCACATGTGATAAGGAGGTATGCGGATTTCGGTTGCTTGTGGGAATTACACATACATGTACGAAGCTAAATATTGAAATTTATTTTGCTGCAGTTGTATCTGTCTGAATTTCGTGAATATGCAAATGACTAGTCTTCACCAATTCACATAAAGTATATAACCGTGTTTCTCTAATATTTACCAATGTTATGATACTGTCTTCAGGACCTTGCTAATCGGAAGGGTCGGTGGAATAACGGACATGACTCATTTGAGTTACTATTGGAGTGGTGCATACTGAATGAAGTGAACCCACTAGATTCGTGTATAGAGACCTAACCCGACTTTTCTGTCTGTAACGCAGGACGACTTACAAGTCGCCCTTGCGTTATTGACAGAAAATTCGGGTTAATCGAGGCCCAACGAGAGTCGTGTGATTACGCATCGAGTATTATCGTGGTTGACCCACTAGCTATATAGCCTTACTATAAATCACTTTAAATGCAGTTTATTTTACCCATTTACTGTAATTCATCCCTTATCTATAAAGCGGTATGCTGTATTGGCTTTGCCATCAGACACATTCTAATTATATGGCTGTGACTGGTGAAATGAGGCTTATTGGATTTGTGACCTGTGTAGATCCTGATCAAACAACTCCTACTTATCTCCGGATACACTTGATGAGATTGTTTGAAGTTCTGCATATGTGTAAACTTGTTTCTTATCTACATACATTCCCCCACGATCGCCCGGTACTTCACGTGTCATCATTATCTTGACAGGAATCCTAAACAAACTAGTCACCAGTCGATATACGTCGTATTTAGTGATTGGTAATGTTTTCAAAATATTTTATTTTTCTGCAGACACAATATGCGTGCTTATAAAGCTATCTGTAACCTATCTCATCAACATTGCAAAGTATACATATCTAGCAAAGTATACTTTGAGGAAGAAATTTTCAATTTTAGGATAAATTTATTAATTTTTATTTTACTGAATTTATTACATTACCACAGCCATGTTGGCTGTGATAATGTAATAAGTGCAGTATAATAATTCTACATACTTTTAATTATCAAATATATGCAGTCGTTAGCTCTATATGAAATAATGCATTTCGGGAAAAATAAATGATTATACTCCCTCAAAGTATACTTGCTAAATAAGTATACTTTGCAATTTTTATGAAATTGGCTACTGAGCATGTACTCCATTCCTATGCTCGAAATACGGAGGTTTGATTGGTCGAGACTGAGCGTTGCTCACAACTGACAGTTGGCGTGACTGAAGAAATGGGGCTTATGGGTTTTACGACCAGTACGTGTTCGTCATTCCATCAATGAAACACCCGTCGTGCTTGTAACCGGTTACTGAACTGTGCTATTTGGTCAGGAGCAAAACTTGTCAGAAGACCCATTTCTCCAGTCACAGATACATATAATGATACATCGGGGGAAGATACGTGCGGCTGGTGTACACTGGTGTACACTATCGGACAGTGAACCGAAACAATCGGTGCACCATCCTGTTGGTGAGCAGCTTGTCTGTTGTGAGTATTCGATGCCCGGTCACCTGTAACAATGTATCTGTACTTGAACTGAGTTATGTCCGTACGGTTTTGCCTTTGTCGTGCAAGCTCGCTGTGGTTTTCTCCGGGCACTCAGGCCGCGGACGCTCGACTGACTCTGTGCCCGAATGCTGGTCGTGTGTACATAGTAAACCCCGTTTTTCTTGGATATTTTTAGACCAGGTACAGGTAAACTTGGGTGGGGGGGGTGTCAGAGCAAATTATAAGCTCTCCCAGTCCTTGTGGCTGTAGAGAGATTGCAAGCTTGCTGTGGTTTTTCTCCCCGCACTCCGGTTTTCCTCCACATTAAAAGCAGGCCGCGGCCACCCGGTTAACTCGGTGCCAGCATGCTGGTCGTGTGTACATGATAGCAAATCCCGTTTTTTCTTGGGTATTGTTTTTAACAGCTTGGTGTGTTCGAACAATGCTATCGCAGTCTTTGTGGCGTTTGATTGGGGCGATAAATAAGCGCCTGAATTACAGACATACAACAACAACAACAATAAAATAGACAGAACACACGAGGATGAATTTTAAGCACAGAAAACCAGACACCTTTAAAGGTTATAAAGGCAAAATAAGACGGAAACAGTTATTTCAAGGGAAGAGAAAAAACAAGGATATTGCTGATGAAGAAATTGTGTCTTTAAATGGACGGTATGGAGAGGTAAATTATTGTTGACACATGAGACCAGTAACCGTTGGGACTCGTAATTCGGATCTCTGCATCTTATGGCTACACACCTGGTGAATATTTTGATTTGATCAATTATATAGTTGTAGAATGTGAAATTAAATTTGCCCACTTGTCAATGGCAAGTTGAAAACAAGTATGAGGTAAACTGAGTAGGCGAGTGGATTACTGTAAAATACCGTAGAATCGTTGCTAGAGTAGAGACTAGAGTGTGTAGGCCAAATTATGCTCGCGTATTTTGATCATATTTATGCATAGTATCAGAATCCGGAAAAAATGCTATATTCATTTGTATTACTCCACCAACCAAGGAGTCGTTCATTTACTGGCATTTCGAGTTTTACTGGTGATCAAACGACGCCTTCATCCGTGAGTGGTCTGCAAGTTATGGAAGTAAATCAAGTCAATAACTTGGGTCAAGGTGTGCCAATGCTCGCACATGGAAACAATATGGTTGAATGCACACTTTTGGAGTGGAAATAGATCCACAGTATTAATCGTAAATATCAAGTTCATATGTTCATTTGAGAATTATTGTTATCCTGCAGAAATACATATACTGTAGTACATAGAAAATTACAATTTTAAACATGTTATTTTGTTACAATACAAGCTTGTGTCTCCGACCAGAAGTTGCATACCTTATAATAAATACTGAAATGGCGTTATTTAATATGAAGGGAAATAATCATTGTAAATTATTCAGTATTACCAGCGCCGTTCAATTATAGCACTACCGACGAAAGCCGAAACACGCCGAATGCCTGGGTTTGAAACGTGTAAATAGTCGGCAGGGTATTTTAAATAGTTACGTAAAAATGTGAGAACTTACGTTTTTTATAGTTCCAAG